>JAHREE010000101.1:7692192-7822312 GCA_033628505.1 Tringa tobata
GGTAACTTACATTTTATCGAGCAATGCTGTCTTACATCTGCAAGATACTGACATAGTGTGGAAGGAACTCGGTTATACCTTATGAGACATCTGAAAATGTTGCCTGTTATAAAATGCAGGTAACAGTGCAGGCAACTAAATCGGTAGAAATCAGCAAAGCAGATCATTTTTGTCTGTTTGCTGTGAGAATTTTACAGCGCATTAGCTGTCGTTGTCTCTCCTTGGGCTATGCCGCAGCTGAAGAGTCCTCTGAAATATCAGAATAACAGAGAAATGTTCTTAGTATGGCATGAACTGCTTAGAGGTCAGTGTATCAACTTGCATTTTAAATATTTTGTAGTCTTTCAAAAAATAAAATCGATTGAAACAGTGACGAAGGATCCCTGAAGCAGACAGTGTGTTTGTTTGATGTAACTGTTTTGTGGTTGCCAGTGTTAAAATGGTGATGTTCACTGCTCATGAATACACTATTTCATTATCTTAACAAATTACACTGAGGTGATCCTTAATTACACATTCATATAGTGGAGGAGGCTTCGTTTTTAGTGCAACCTAAGAGAATACCTGACAGATTACTAATCTTTACTTGAAATGAGAAAGGAAAGCTCACATACAGTATTTGGTTTGAGTTAATTCATTGTTGTTAAAGAGCTAAATGTGTATAACCTTACAAAGCAGTATAAACAGTGCTTTTTCTCAAATAAATAGGCAATTTTTTTCCTTCAGTTATTAGGATATCAGAAGAAAAATATTTCTCTTCTTGGTTTCATTTGCTTTTTTGACAGCATTTTTGATGCGGCCAGAGTCGTCGGTCCTCTTTGGTTCATTTTGCACATAGCACAAGGGTGTCACTTTAAATGATTGAGAAATATGAAGCTCCAAATAAACCATTTGTAAAAATAGGGCAGATTTACAAATTGAAATTCATTATATTTTCAAAGTTTGCTGTGTTTAATTTTATCAGTATAATTGATGACATCAATGGCCTTGAATTCATTAACAAATCTCCTGGCATATAAGGGCGAATACGGGTACTTTGCAATGCATTTTGTGTCATTGTGGCTACCGGGAATATTCTGGTAATTGAGCATTATTCTTTGTTTATAAAACTTCATTTTATGGAGTAAGATATAAATATTTGCGGTGTCTACAGTTTGACCTCAGTTAATAATGTTAAATTCTCAATGGTGGTGGGAAAGATTCATTAAAAAGCTGCATTAAGGACTATGAGGTTTCTTGTCAGTCATGAATGTATGGAAGGCAGCCTTATAAAATTCTGACCGCCATGGATGAATCTTTGTTGGTGATTTTTACATTGTTCTTGTAACGATGTTATTGTATTTGTCAGTCAGGTATTAGTTAAATGAGAGTATTTCTATACCTCCAGATAATTAGGTTTTTCCCCTCAGTGGTGTTTTGCAATCAGTGTGGTCAGCATGGACACAATGTGGTGTTCATGAATACTATCGTTTTTTAAATGAAGGAATTAGTAGGATTTGTGGACTCATAGGTATGTTTGCAGTTCATGCAACTTAACATAATAATGTCAGAGCAGGCAGGTCAGCAAGCGCTGCACCCAATTCCTGTTTTGGTGGCAGGTTTTATTGCTGTCTAGAAATGCTACTGAATTTCAGTGTTAGGTAAAACAGAATCATTGTTACGTTACGTAGCCCCCATTCAGCAGGGATGAATGATGACAGGCTTAAGATGGAGTCTGAGTTGCTACTATTGAGAAGTAGGAGCACTGCTTTATTGGCTTGTTTACTTTCCTCTGTATTGTAGGTGGCCTCTTTATGTTTCAGGGAATGCTTGTGCTCACAGTTGTTTTTACGTACTGTATTTTTACAGATTCAGACTGCCATATGCCAATTGTTTTGCTAAATAAATATAGGTAATCTTATACTCATTTTCCTAGATAATTTAATTCAAGAGATTATAAATTAAGGAAACACGGAGTGTATGCTGATTCTATATGCTGAACAACCTCTAGATTACAATGTTATAAACATCCTCAAATGCTAATTTGAAAAAAGTAAACCCGAGTTACATTTTTAAAATAAAATACTTACTCGATATCTTCATGTCTTCCTTCAGTATTTATTAACATACTGTTTATACTTTTATTGTGTTTCAGAACTCCTTGTATTACATGCCCAAATACTGAACATGAAATCATTTTGCAGAAAGTAAAGCCAACTGCTTTGGTTATATTAGTTCTGGGAGGATTTTAATGCTTTTCAGCAGGCTCATTTTCTTTCTGCTATTTAGGGCATATATATAGACTTCGGAATCCTTCATCCTGTAACGTAAGGAGTTTGTAAAAATAAGAATTTTTATTTTTAAGAAAAACATCTTCTAAACCAATTGATTATATGAAATGATTGATATTCTGATATATTTTCTTTTGGGGGAACGGTTCTTTACAGAGTCCTGGGGAGGCTTTTCCAGCCTTATAAACTGCTTCTTGCTGTCTCTTTGGCTTTATGTTACGTGTCACTATTTTGAAGGTGAAACTGAATTTGCATGTTATATAATGTGGGAGTCAGGGGTGGGGTTTTTGTTTTGGTTTGGGGTTTTTTTTATTTATTTAAAAAAAAAAAAAAGGTTCACCTTAGTAACATTTCTTGATTACTGTGGTATTGCAGAAAAATGCTTTCTGGATATTTCGGCATAACTGGAGCCAGCGATAATACTTGAATTAAAAAAATGACGAGTGTTTCCTGTGTTTGTTCATTCAAAACTTAATGTTCTTGAAGTGTTAAAGTGCCAGTGAGAACGTCAGCATATGTTTCAAAAGTAGAGACGTTTCTTGAAAGAAATATATCTTGACAGGACCGGAAATTATAGGATTAAAGCTGAGGGCGTTCCTGGTAGTTTTTAGGCTAAACACTGGCTTTTTTGTTTGTTATTTTCTCATTCTTGTGTATGTTTGGGGAAATAGTATGCATTGGTGATGATTTGATGGGATACGACAAACACCAGAAATACAAAATACTTCTCAGAATATTGACACAAGTTTTAAAAGGAGACAAAGGAAATTATTTTCTTTTTTGGGTTTTTACTCCTCTATTCAAAAAAAAAAAAAAAAGTAACGATGATGCAGCATACAATGTATGTTTTCTTAAATGGTGTTGTTCTAATGTGCAAATGTCTGCTCTCTCCCTCTTAATCTTCTTTCTCAATTGGAACGTGTTGCAGTTTCCTTAAAGGAATTTGAAAGATGGCTGGGAGTTGCCATGTTGTTGAGCATTCCAGTTTCTTTATGGATATATTAAAAAGGAACTATCTTTGTCTTTTTCCGCTCTGTTCTAATGTGGGACAACATTTAAGTAAGAAAATTTTAATTAGCACACTTACTGAATGGCAGGAATTGGTTGTAAACAACAACTAAATTATCCCTAAAAACACAAAGTTTGTTCTTCCTTTTTCTTCCTTGAAAATATTCATTCCTCTTTCTGAAAGCATTTCTAGTTATGAAGTATGTATTTAACTATTGAGGACTAATATGGTACAAATATTCCAAATTAAAATTCAAGAAGATGTAAACCTATTTTCAACATTTTTTTTTTATACTTTTTACTACTTTGTAAGGTGTATTTTCTAATCTGTCTTGGTATTCAACAGAAATAATCTTCAGCAATATTTGGTGTTTTTGAGGGACAGAAGGGGACTGTATGCTCTTTTGGTATGCTGTATTAACATATATTTCTAGACTTAAGACAATAGCAATATATACTTCTGTTGCACTTATTTTTCCTGTAGTCCGTAGATTATGTTATTTGTTTTTGCTAGTGTTTAGACTATGATCTAGTAAAATTTGTTAGCTGGCTGTGGCTTTTCTTGTACATGAAGTGGTACCATGTTGTATATGGGAACGTATTTTTATGGTGTATGGTGTCAGGGTAAATGTGGTATCTCTCCTACTTGAAAAATATCTGTAATAGGAATCAGTCTCTAAGATGATGGTGGTATTGAACAGCACTTGTAGGAAGTAAACAGACATTTTAAGTGCTTGTGTTTTCACGTCTTTTCAAGCTTATCTTTTACATAATGGTCATGCTGATATCTGTGATGCTAGTTTGTTAAAATAACATATATTCATTTATTTATATTCGGTGCTTTATATTCACTGTTTTTCTCCTACGTATGATGATTAAATAATTTAAAAAAAAAAATCCAAACCAAAGGAGCAACAAATCTTTAGATACGCTAAGGGACAAAACATTTGCATTTAAGTGCTTTGAATACTAAAGTTGTTTATTAATGTGGCTCTGATTAAATAGTAACTGACTTGTTACACACAGTTGCAGGCCCTAATTCCCAATGCTCCAAATAAGGTGGGGAAAATTTATAATAATATTTTTAAAATAGTCCCAATATAATGATGACAAATACATCTGTATATGCAAGGAGATCACAAGCATTTTTTTCTCCAAGAACTCACTGTCATATGACAGTAAATACTTCAATTGAAACAGGGAAAATGGGCCGTAGAATCATCAGCAGTTGCTGTGCTCCATTCTGCGTTGCTGCCTGATACCAGACCTCCATTCAGAAGAAAATATTTTTCATGTGTGTGCTACACAAGAGTTCTCCAACTGTGTACTGTTGAAACATCTAAACCATCTTAAAAATGAGGTGGTAAAGATCTGTTTTGTTTTTGTTGTGGTTTTTTTTTCCCTCCTTCTCTTCTGCCCCGCGATGTATTCATTCTTGTGTTTGAAAATTTTGACTGCTGACTGCTGTTTGTGATGTTTTATTTAGGTGAGGAAGTCTTGTAATCCATACTTTTGCTGCAGCGAGTCAAACACTGGCCTCTGCAGAACCCCTAAAGAAATTCTGTGAGCTGATGTTTGACTTGAATGGTTTGCGAGAGTAGGCTTCATTAAAGTCTATGGAAGAGTTGTCCTTTTCTTCTCTTTTTTTTTGGAAAGAAACTCCAGAAAAACAGTACCAAATAAATAGGTCTTCCCCGAGATGATCTGACAACTGTTGACAATTACCCTTTTCCTTTGTCTTGTACTGACGAGTTGCGACACTAACTGAAGTTTGTCAAAGCAAAAATGAAACTGATTTATTTCAGTTTTAGTAAAGTCAAATGCTGTGAATAAACAAACATAGTAACAAGAAGTATCAAGAATTTCATTAATAAAACAAGTAATTACTGAAAACTAGTGTCAGGTTTATTAAAAATTGCTACTGAGACTGACTGCCTTCCCTAAGGAAACCCAGAATTGGTAAGATATAACTCTTCGGGAGGATTCCTGCCTGGGATTTTTTTTTTCTTTCAGAAATTTTGCAGAACTGTTTTGGTGAAGTGGTATAAACCTTGAGGGCAGAAGTGACTTCTCTCTCTTTAGTCTTTTGAAAGGATTAAGGGTAGTGAAAGGTGGGAGTACAGAGCCTGCTCTGATTTACGAATTTTTATGTAGCTTCCTAGAGACTTTTCAGCCTCTCGGATGTGATGAAGTGCTCTGTGCCCCAGGTATTTCTTTCTCTGTGTGGTGTGCTTACTCCGGATCCCTGTACAGCATGCCTTAATACAAAGCCTCTCATAGAGGCCTATATATGTTGAGCCTTGAACGGGAACACATTTTTGAAAGGTATAAAGAATTTAGGATTTAGAATCGATGCCTATACATTCAAAATGGGAAATCCTGGTTCGTTTTGGCTTTTTTTAATCTATGTAAGTGGCTGACCTTGTGTACCAAGCCTGTATGTTTTTAAGCACTAGTTACTGTTGCTAATCACTGGTCTTTGCTCCCTCTAGGACCAAGAATAGATTGGAAGCTTTCTAGTAGGGTAGACTTAGGATAGGTATGTTTGTGCCCTCTTCAGGGGGCAATTATCTATCTCATTATAAGTTCCACTTATAATACACATGCTACTGATCTGTGCTGCTCATGTTATGCAAAACATTTTGGGGTTGCTGTCTCTAATTTTGCGTGATTTTAAGGGAGGAAAAAAAAAAAGCTGTGGAAGAAATTATGATTGCTGATACCAGTGGTACATAATGAATGTGCCAAGGGAATGCAAAGTTGTAAAATTAAATGCTTGTGAGTTTTCAGGCTTGAGAACTGAGATTGTTTGTGCAAATATAATCCATGTGGTCAGGGGGTATGAATTTTGATGATTTTGATAATGAGACTGAGCCAGGGATATAATCAGATTGCCTGGGTTCTGCTCTCAAACCTCCAATACTAGGAAATGCCCATTTTCTTTTTTTTCAGCCCCTTGCCTCATTTGCTGCTCATTCTGTGGCAGAGAGGAGGACTGCACCTTCTCATCACACACAGGTGGTGCTGTGTAATTGAAGACTGCATCTTAATAAGCGTTAAAATTCTATAAATGTTAATATTGAAAAGTAAAACAGTGTTCTGACAAGTTTGTTAGGGTTTTTGTTTGTTTGTTTCTGCAGTTTAGTCTGGATTTAGTCTTTAACCGTCAACTATGTGAGTGTTTCAGATGTTGGTAATATTGCTGTAATTCTATCCAGACTTGTAGCTTGCTGTTTCTTATATTCTTTTTGCTAGCATGATTTTCTTAATCCTTATCTGAAAGTTGGGGCTTTGGTATTGGGGGTTTTTCCCCCACAATTTGGAAGCTCTCTGTAATACAGCATGAGAAGTTATTTGAGGGAATAATACATTTCTTATGCTGAGCTTGCCTTTGGATTGGTTCTTTTAAGGTGATAAGACATTTGTTATGAGAAGCCATGCCACTATGGGATGTGTGTGTCTAGTATGGTACCCGCAGAGTGCCAGTGAGGCTGTTGATGTGTATGGGCATATTTGCTGTGGAGGCAAATCCTAACATATGCATTACAATTAAGTCTGGGTTTCTGTGGTGTCGCTCGTGTATCCTGTAGGAATAGTGTCATACTTCAGCCACATAAGTGCAAAGAACTTGCAGCTCTCATTGAAAGAAAAATGCCAGCTGCTTGTCGTTTCTTAATCGGTGAATATGTTTTGGTTTTTTTTAGCAATTGGTAGGTAAAGTGTATTGTTTTTAAATTTTTTTGCTATGCTCTGTTCTGTTGTTCCTGAAGAAGTTAGTGTGTCTATAATCAGGCTGTTCATTACACAGCTGTTTTTATGCATTAAGGCCCATAAATGTCCTGACTGAATCTTGCTTCATCTTCTTCTTTCAGCCTCCAGAAAACTTTTTAATGGATGTGTAACCACCGCTTAAACAGTCCTGTGATGATCTCTAGCACAGTACTTTCATGATTTCTGTATTTGTACTGAACGGGTCTAGCTTAAAATATCTTACATTGTCTTAGCTGTATTCAACTTGACACATCCTCTAGAAGAGCCCCCATATGCACCTTAAAATGTACGTGCTTTGTTACTATGGTGATGGGAAAGAATCGTGCATGTTAACAACCCCGCATTAGGTAATGGAGGATTTGCAGAAATCAGTTAAGCATTTGCCTGGGGCACTGAAAATTGGTCCGTGACCATACCTCCACCCCAGCCTCTTGGCTGTAGGCAGGCTGGGGGAATCTTCTTATGGGACTGGGTGCTTCTCTGCGTTGGTTGGGAGGGTGAAGAGGACTTCTTGGAAACGGTTTCAGAAGCAGCTTGAAGTAGTGTTGCCTTATCACATGCTTTTAAGGGTTTCATGTCATATACTTAGGGTGCTCTGCACAGTGTAAGGGAGATGCTTGTGCAAGCATGTTGTGTGTTTGTCACGGATACAAAACCAGTTTTGTTTTCCTTTGAACTGCCTGGGCTGACAGTGCGGGAATTGGCCACCTTTCATTTCTCTGCTATGGCTGCCCGCACATCATGCGCACAGAGAATATGTCCACGCTCATTTCCCTGAAGCAATGTACAAAACATGAGTCTTCTTCATCTGCTAGTTGAATTCTGGATGAAGAACAGGTCTATTCAAGGAAGCTGTTCCAGAACAAGACATCAATTTGGAGTGCTATAGTTTAGTACAGTGTAATTTCCTGGGGGGGCCTTTTGTTCTTCTTCTGGAATATATATGCAGATATCTAATTAGACAGGCTCTCCCCTCTCTTTCCTTCTCTGCTGTATTTTTTTAAAACTGTAGTTTTCTTGCATTAGTTATTTTTATATTTGTATCTTTTTTTTTTACTGCTGAAAATGGCATATCTTTCTGTGTTTTGAAGTGTGATGGCTTTTAGAGAGACCCATCCCTGTAGGTTTTGGTTTTTTTTTTTTAGCATTTTAGAAAGCATTTTTCTGAGCATTTCTCTGTATTAGTATTCTCATACAACTTATCCTGAAAAGCTTTTCTGGAAAATAAGACACTGGTTAGTGTCTCTTTGAGACATTTTGACTGGCCCACTGTGCATCCTTACAGGTCTTAATACCGGGGTTTTACCCTTGAGCAAAGCTAGGAAGAAGCCTGGGTTTTGCCACTCTGGGACAACAAAAACATAACCCAAATAAAAACATGTGTTTCCTTTGCTGTAGAAAGACAGAATGCTTCCCACAGGCTATGAGTTCATCCTCTTTTCAGCAGTGAAAGGAGAAGACATTACAGAAATGTTGAAAATCAATGTTGAGTGACTTCTCCATTGCCGAAAATGCAACTTTTTTGATGTTAGTGAACAAATCTTCATGAAGTAGAACTACAATTACATGTATAGCTTCTTTTCTGAACAAAATCAAAATGTATGGATTAGACTTGTGGAATAACTGGAAATAAATTTACCAAATCTGTTGTTTCAGTTGTGGTTTGTGGTTTTTTGGTTTCTTTGTTTTGGTTTGGTTTTTTTGGCCTGAGCAGGTACTGGGAGGTATAGAATTGGCTTTTCTGTTTTTTGAGAAATCTGTGCTGCCTGAGCTTGGTCCCAACAAGAGAAGCTCAATGGATGAAGTAAAAGGTTTAAGATCCTCATGCTCCTTCCAGCTGGAGCGTGCAAAACAATGAACTTTGATCAATGTATCATCCCAAATAAGGCATGATGATCCAAATCTCTGCCATGTGCTTCAGGAAAAGATCATTTCAGTAGGGAACTTGCAGGAGATATCCTAATTAACTGTCACATGTCAAAGGAAGGAACAAATGTCACTTCTCAAGAGCAACAATAATTTTGGCCAGCTTTTCTGAGGTTGCTTCACAGTTTGTTTCTAAGACAATTACAATTAGTGCAGAAATCATAGTATCCTACAGTAGAAATGGTCTGCTTTCTACATTTTTTTTGTTTCTTGTCTAACTTATAGTTAGGTATTTTACAGTGGAAAAAGCATAACTGTGATTTCCCAGTTACAACATTAGTATCTGTGACCTAGTGTTGAGAGGGGATTTTTTTGTAGTTTTGATATTCCTCAGCTGAGACAAATATTCCCTCACTTTGTCTATATAATAAAATGGTATATTTGATTCCTGAGAAAAGCAGTCTTAACAGTTAAATTGAAAGATGCTGATCAAGATTTTATCATTAACCAAGAAAATCAGTTTGGTTGTATCGTGTTTTCAGTAGGATGTAACTTCTGTTGTCTTTATTTATACCAGAAAATGGTGTTCTCCAAAAAACTATTTTTGCTTTCCTCCGCAATGAATTCTTATTATAGTTCAGCAAATAATTTTCCCAGGAATGGCTTCTGTTTGACTTTGTCATGTGTCCTTTGGCAATAACGATGCTGGTCAAAAAGTAGAAAGTTCTCTTGGTCTAACTCTTTCCTCAAGCATTATTCCAGTAGATCACAAGAAGCTCTGATTGATACTTCTTAAGGTTTAAATAGCCAGGTAGGATTTGTATCCCTTTAACTTCCGTAGAGAACATGATCAGAAATTGCTCTAATATCCAACAGCAGGAGGGAGGATTATGTATTATTTCTGTCTATTGTTTTTTTTTTTAAGGTTTGTTTTTTCCTAATGATGAAACTTCTCTTCATTCATCTTCAGGCTCCTGAGCTCCATTAAATACCATTTCTTTCACACAGGAGAATGTTTCATGTGTGTTTTATTTGTTTCAGTACATAGCCTTGCAGCAGCAGTTGTCCGATCTGGTGGTTGAGGCTGCTACCGAGTGAGATTCCAAGATCCACAGGATTAAGTGGGATTCAGTATTAATGATACTATTTTGGATTGCATGAAATTATGTCTGAAGGTTTGGAAGTTGATGCTCCTTTGTAAAACTGTGTGGAAAAGGGTACCCTCAAGCAAATCTTTGCAATTTTGTGGGTATTTTTAAGAGATGTAAATCTAAACTTCTTTTTAAATGCCCCCTTCCCCAAATGGTATAAATTTTTGTAGTAGTATTACTGATATGTGCTATGGGTGGGTTTGTTTAGTGTTTTTTGATAGATTGTTTACATGATTTGAAATACTTAACTCTTCAGTGTAGGTTTGGGTTTTGTTTTGTGGGTTTTTTTCAGATCCTTTCTGTCAGCCTCTGAAGTATTTCAGAATGAGCTAAAGTTGCATAAATACACAAGCCATTTAAAATAGAACTAAAAAGAATTCCATTAATACCCTGTGTTTTACCAATGTATACAAATCCAGTTTCACTAGATAAATAGCACTGGTGCTGTCATTTTGACACACAAAATAACTTTGTCTCTATGTAGTTAATAGCCACCTCTTAAAGCATCTAAAGCAAATTTACAGTTGAGATCAGTTAATGAGGGAGAGTGGGAGTAGATTTATTTAAAATCTGCTGAATTTAACTGCTCAGTTGTTTGGTTTTTAATGGTAAAGCAGATATGTGGTCTCAACTGATTTGAGGAAGTTTTTGTGACAAGGTAGATGATGGTTCAGAGCTACTTCAAAACTACAAAAGGGTCAGCTACAGTTTCTCCTTTCTGGGAGATTAGAAATCTGCCTTTGAAAATGTTCAAAAAAATCTTGATAATTGAGATACTGAAGATCTTCATAGATGCAGTTAATACCTGCACAAAATGTTGCAAGAACGTCACAAATTAATGATGATTTAGCGCTATATTTTATTATCTTAAGATGTTAATGCTCCTGTTGCCTTAAGATACTAATTCTTTACATAAAAACATAAGAATTCCCATAAAGGATCTGGCAAAAATTCTTGTTGACATCCTTTCTCTCACTTTTCCATGTGCCATACTTGGTTAAATTCCATATGCATCTGTTTCCTCATCAGGAAGTTTGAACTGAAATATATTATTTGTTTCTTGATTCTTTGGTGGAGAGCTTTACCATATGATTGTTTGGTAGGACTTGAATTTACTTTAACAGTAGTTTAGTTTTAGGTGACTTATCTGTGCTTAATACAAGTGTTGTGTTCTCAGGCATTCAGAAGTTGAAGTGAACTGAAATTCCTATGCCAGATTATTCAGTTTTAACCTTTTGGTATAGTTTGCTTTTCATAGTTGCATGTTAGAACTTGAAATTAGTCTTAGTGTCTAAACAGAATATTTCAAAGCATTGTGTACTGCATGGGTATTTCTTTGCTTGAAACGGTTGGTCTTGCAAGAACCATATAAATAAGTTGATGGGATAAAATGGTAAGCACGATGTTCTAGGGAGGAACTTGGCAATTCAGTTTTGTTAGGAAATGCATTGAATTTATGGCTCCGTCAGCGTCAACTGCTTGCTTTCTGAAGCTAAAGTAGTGTTTTAGCAGAAGGAGAAAGGGGGTTGGTAGGTGCAGGTGCTCTTGGGCTATGGCCTTGGACAAGGACCTCATGAGGTGGGGAGGGGATCAATCACCTGTGTCACCTTCCTTAGGTCTCCATCCAGTCAGGGCTGGCTCACTAATACTTGGGAACTGCTTTGTTTCCACTTGAGCTCTCAGAAAGGCAGTCTAATAATGTTTCAAAGACTGTATGTGCTTATGATCAATCTAACGTACTTTCTGAGATGCTGCTTTACACTTGATACATCTGAGGTGCAAACAAAAGATCTCCTGATTAAAAGATGGGTGAATACTTAAAAATTTATCTGTGTGTTCCTTTTACCTGTAGGTCTGTCTGTCATTTTTGTATACAAAACAAAATGTGCTTGATAGAAATCAATTGAATGCAAGGAATTTCTAACTGGTGATTCGAGCCGAGGCAATACAAACTAAATGTGAAGTCATATGGGTTTGAGAGAGCTGCCGAGTATTTCAAGGTACTTTTTTCCCCTCGTTGCTGTTAGTGTTGCTGGACTTCTCATAGACCATTTTTTAGAAGTAAATTACACCAGGGCTGTTCTTGCATGCAACGCTTTCTCAGCTGTAAAATCTTGATGTATCATCAGTGAAACAGTCTTGTTTTTTCAAGGTGGGATTAGAGATATGAAGGTATCAAATGAAAACGGGCGGGGGAATGGAAGGGCAAAAGTAAACCTGCTGTAAGAGCTACCTGTGTCTACAAAATATAGTAATTCCTTTTCCCTTATTAGTGCTGGGCCTTCTGCCAAGGCGGACCTGCTGCTCCAGCTGGGGCTCACAGAAGCAGTAGAGACTGCAGGAGGTGATATATACCATGCTTTTAATTCTCAATGGCATTGACAGTTACCAAAGTTCCTTTTCTTTGCTCAAGTTTATCGTTGCTAGAAGTTAAAATGAAAGACAATGCTGAAAAGATGAAGAAGACTGACAAGGAGAGAAATCTGAGGCCTAGTTTTAGGTGTGCATTTAAAAGTCAATTAGGCAAACTACTGGCATTAAATTTCTAAAATTATTTTGTATGCCTGTCTTGCTGTTTGAAAGCTCTTCTTGTAGCAGATTTTTAAGCTTTTTCATTGAAGGATAGTATATAGTGAACTTTAGTGTCCTTTATTAAGACTGCTTCTCACATTGAGTTATTGCCCTGTCACCCAGTGCATTGGGTTCTGGAAAAATACCTAGTAAACTCCAAAGCCTAATTGATGTACTGTTTGGAAGTGTCTCAAGCTATAGATAGTTTGTCTAAGAATTGCTTCTAGTCCTACCAGTGGTATCCATGGCACTAGTAAGAAAGCATTTCTAGGCAATTTTTATCAGCTTTACTTGTTAGCTTTCTTGTTACTTTTAAAGAATGCCCAAACACTATTCTGAAACTTTAAAGAAAATGCAAAGAGAAGTTTAGATGTCTCTGTGGGCTATGCAGCTGCCAGTCTTTATATGAAGAATGACAGGCTTCACCAGAATGCCTGGTTCTTAAGGCAGGAGACCATGATGCTGAAACACATTAGAGCAATGTTATTTATATTCTGCCAAAAGCAATTATCCTGCAAGACTTATAAATATGTGTTAGCTTTTATGTGTGTGATAAACTCTGCAGACTTCCACAGAGATCTGTAGGTCTACTCAGAATGATATATTTAAATTTTTGCAGGACTGAAGCCCAAGTGCTTTCATAAAAAGATGTTCCTAGTTGCAGGCATATGCTGATTATTCAGTAGTGTGGCAGAAGTGTTTCTTTGGGATTGGTCTGTTATGATTAGGATTGTTATTATGCCAAGGTAAAGAGTTTCTACATTTAGTAGTATTTGATAAGAGCTGTTTTAAGAAACCTGTTTTGATCTACCAGTATTTCTTTCCAACAACTTCTTCTAAGCTCCCAAGGGCTCTTATCTGTCCAAGAACCCTATTTTTGATTTCTGTGAATCCTTTACTTTTCCTCCCCATGAAGATTTATTGCTCTTTAAAAGTATCTTCAGTTAACTACTTTAGGCCCTAAAAGCGGCCTTGTTCTGTGCTGTGTCTTTTCGTCACCCTGTGACAGAAAATGAGCTCCACTGTTCAAAGGGAAAGGCCTGTACTTTGGATCTTGGCTACCAAATAGAGCAGCTTTTCTGTTCGCCCCACAGCTGCTGTTAATGTTTCATTCTGCAACTGCTAGAGGATGGGCAAGTAACCGTCCTCATATGAGACAAAAATATATATCCATTAGTCAGCTGGCGTGGGTTGTTGAAGCAGAAATGCAGGCAGTATTTTCTCCTGGTGGAGAAAAATCCATCACATCCTATTAAAGTTGCCATTAGCTGGCTATGGGGGAATGTACATTTCCTGAATTCACGATTGCCTGTTCTCCTTACTTTGATGGCTGTCTACTTTAAAACTTGTAATTTAGTCATAACTATTACAAGATCATGTTACATCTCTGGGGTTAAATCTATTTGACATATAATCTGTCTGAGAAAAGCCCTTAAGAAATAATGGTGCTTGACACTAACTGAACCTTAAATTATTGTGGCGTGAATTAGAGAACCTTGTTCCTAAAGAGGTTCTGTGAGCTTTCTGAAATCTGTATCAACCTGTAGGACTTCTGAGATTTAGTGTTTTAACTTTCGGACTTTTTAGTATTTTAACTTATTGCTGTTAAATATTGATTTCAAAGTTTCTTTCAAAGGTGGGTTTGTTTGGGTTTTTCTGTGATTTTGTTGTTGTTTTGGGGTTTTTTGTTTTGGTTTGGGTTTTGTTTTTGTTTTACAGCTGCAAGGTAGCTGTAACCTTTCTGAGGGTTGAAAATGTAATAGGCTAGTGACGTTTTTGACATCCTCTTGCTGGTGTTCATTGTAAGGTTTAAGTAAGGGCAAGTTATAACCCTTCAACTTTTTCACGTTAACATTTGAACCCTCAAAGTTTTTGGGTGTTTGATCTTCATAACATGAATTATGGCATAAAGCAGAACAGAGAAAGGTGCCACCTTCTCATAGCTGCTTATCGATGAAAAGAAAATTGTTTTCCTTTTGTTATTCTGGAAGTGGTAATTTATAGTCATGTCTAGAGCAGTGTTTCAGTAAAGGATGATTTTTTTTATTTATTTTTTTTCCTCTCAAAGGCAACTACAGTTGTAATCGGGCTTCTGCCTAGTTGACTGCTTAGTTTAGTGCTTGGAGATTTTATTAAAATTTCTTGGGCACTTCATTCCTTATTTCTTTAATTGCTTATGTCCTTTTTTTTATGAAGAGTGGACAGATAAAAATGTTCAGATCTCTTAAATTGAGTATGTAACCTTCATATGAGGAGTGTGTGGTTTTTTGTCATTAAAATATTGAATGTGATGGATCTGTGATTGCAGATTACAGGTGCATTGACACCTATCAATTAAAGGCAGACTATTACACAATTTTATCCTGTATGGCCCATGTCTGTCTCCATGTTGTGTGCAATATTAAAGATGAAGAAGAAATGATACAGTGGCAAACTGTAGTCTAGTTTTGATTTTTATTGTAGTTATGTTTTAATGTAGGCAGATCTTGGATATACCTCCAGCTACTTGACAGCTGTCTGTCTGCTGTTTTTTGTGTTTCTTTAGGGCAGGTAATGGGCAACACCGGATGATGCTTTCGGTTTGCATCCTTCTCCCTCTGATATAGTTGATACTTGTTATTCTCAATAAGCCATCTATGTAGTTGTAAAGAACATCAGAGCGTAGCCGTGAACAGTAAAGTTAAAATAAGAAAATTAGATTACTGTGTTGTTGTACAGATATGATTTAGTTATGTACTTAATGACTCTACTAGTTGAATTAAACTAAAAAGTAGAAATTATGCAGCTCCAGCTGAGGGAGCTATTTTCTGTCAGGTCAGTTTCTTGCATGTTCATGTAAGTCATGTTCCCTAAAACTTATTATGGAAATGTAGACATAATTTTGTCTACTACTTTACACAAGAACTTGTTTGCTGGGCTAAAAGTTGTTGTAAAATTCAATTGCTATTTTGTAAGATTGAAAATAGTCTCTGTAAAAATCTGTTTTAACTTTCCAGAAAAGCAATGAGCAAGATCCTAGTCCAGTGTATTCGATCAGACAATCCTAGTTTTACCAAAAAGCTAAACAGAACTTCACATATCCAAACATTGGGCCCTTGTGAGCAACTTCTCTTCACTGAGAACGAGCAGTGGAATTTCTCCTGAGGTGCTATGTCTGGGGATTGTTTTCCTATTGGATTTTTTCACTTTGGTGTTTAATAGAACTTTGATGTTTTCCCCTCACAAAAGGAAAATCCATCTCCACTACATTTCTGGTTGGCCTGCCTCCGCCTGGCAGCTTCTAGGCAGCTACGGAGATTTCTTTTCAGCTTTCAACCTTTCTCCTCTTCGGTTCCACTCTCCTGCAAGTGGGCTTATCCTCTGCATGCCTTGCTCAATAAACAGGCACTGTTTTTCCTTCAGTACAGTAATTTTCTTCATGTGTCAAAGCCTTCCTGAGTGCTGAACAATGCATCACAGTCTTTGTTTTTTCTCTGGACTACTCGAAGGTGCATGTCGGCAGCTGGCTAGTTTGGGGTATTGTGGAGGGCGAAGCTGGAGCCCTCTGTAAATGCTTGTGTTGAGTATGGGCAGGATGGCTTTTAGCCTTGAAGCAAATTTTCTATAGTTTCTACTTGTTACTTTAATGTATTGGCAGAATTTAGTAACTGGTCTCTGTGAACACGGAGAAGTGAACACTGGTATCTGTAGGCTTTCTCTTACCTGGATCTCTCTTCAGACTGGGTTTGTAGGGAGCTTGTTTTGCCTCTTATGAATTGAAAGAGATTGCCATATGGTCCGGTATAGTTCATGTACACAACTGTGATCCAGTAGAGGAAAGGCAAACTCCCAACCCCCCTACTGCTGTTCCAGAAAGGAACAGACAGGAGGAAGTAGGAGTGAGAACAGATTTCTGGATAGATTGGTAGGCAGCGGGGTGAATTCTTAGCACTTCCCACCAGAAGTTTATTCTAATAGGCATCAGGTTTTAACTGTATAACTGCTGCTCAGGAAGCTGGAACATAAGGATCAAGTGTAAATGCATAGATAGACTTACAGGGATAATTTCAAATTAAAATGATGAAAGTATTTATTTCGTATCTGAGACAAGGCTTTGATGCTCTCAGCCTCTAGTTGTGTGAAGTTAATTGTGGCTGTTCTGTTTTGTTTGTCATTTCTATTTTTTTAACCTTTATGTGCAGTTGAATGTAAACACTGCTGGCTACATCTGGAAGACACTACTGTAGCAGTATCCTGACTGAATGACACTTTCCTTCCTGGTGGAAGTGTGTGTATAATAGATTTACAGTTCTACAGTGATTGAAATATGTTAAATGCAACAAAATTTTTTTGTGTGTGTATTTCTGGATCTCTTAAAGCAAAAAGGGTAATTTTGTCTATTTGTTCCCATACTGTACGGGCAGAAGAAATGGATTGTTATGTTGGACAAACAGCTATGTCATCGGTTTCAAACTTATTTAAACCAGAGTTAGAGCAGTAAACAAAACAAACAAAAAAGCAAACTATTTAGAATTAAAATTTGTGTATGGACTAGAGAACAACTTTTATGGCTTTTCTCTGGATTCGTGCAAATCTAATGGTGAAGTATAGTTCTGGGCTGCCACTGAAAAGGGTAGTTTGCATTTACCTTCACAGCCTTGGCCTTTGATCTAAGGGGCATGTGACTGCAGGTGATTTGGGGCATTCATCTGTCAGAATGATCTTTTTGGGATGATGGATTTTCTGTTTCAGTTGCACAACAAGCTCCACACTTCACAGTTGCATACTTGTTTAAATTAAAAAAAAAGTGGCAGAATTGTGCCCCAAGTCTGGAGGAGAAGAAAGGGGTAGGGATTCAGGTTGGGTTTAGGCGAGTAGGTTTAGTTGCCTTCCTGTTATCCCACAAAATCAAATAATTTTTGCTGCAGACATACAAATGCTGAATCACTGGTAGAACTCTACATGTGTGACTGCTTAAGACATCTCCTATGAATAAAACCTTGCAAATAATAAGGGGCTCATGAAATGAGAGCTCTATGTAGCGTTTGTGTCCTATGCATAGTATACTGTACTCCTGTCCTATGTGTACTCCTGCTTAATGGAGCATTGCCCTTTAATTTGTCTTGTGGAGATGCATCGTCTGTCTGTGTCAAAATGCTTGCATGAGTGTAAGCTGGAAGCTGTTTTTCTTTTGAGTGCCAGTGTACTGGAACCCAGCGTCTAAAGCTTGAAATTAATGGATTTTGTATTTCCTTGCATTCTCAACAAATACTGAATAAACTTCAGTAAATGATGATGCGTATTAAAGGATGAATAGCTGCAAAACTTGAAGGGTTTTCATGTAATTTTTTTTTTGATTCTTCCTCTTCTGAAAAGAGGCGAGATTTGTATTTCCTCTCCCTTATGTGCTTGGCATAGTAATGCCAACTGAAAAAAAAAGTGGCAACAAGAAACTGGTGCACAATGCTAGTAGTACTGCAGTTTGGAAAATGTCTTGTACCAGTAAATTGACTAGTCTCAATTAAAATTTCAGGAGTCTCCATTACAACTAGTTTGTTAATCGTGTAGTCCCTTCATCAATTTTTGTTACTCCTAAAAATAAGTAAATGTTTTCTAGCAGAAAAGGTTCAGTTGTCAAATGAATTTTTCTAGGTTGTTCTTAAAGGCTAATATTCTATTTTAAAACTTTTTTTGGGTGATATTTCCTTGCATATTGGTGACTGTGCATCAATGAAGATGAGCTGATGAATCACTTCAGACAAATCATGTTTGTTTGGTATATATTAAACTTCTTCCAAATAGAGGTTGCTGTAACTCCTTTCCAATAAAAAGATCCAAACTGAGTACTCTTAACCCTTGCTGAATCTTATTATAGTTTGCATTGAGACTTCTAAATTCATACAGTAGGACTATAATCTTAAGTGTTACTTTATTGTAAAATTACTGGTTTATGAGTATAAAAGTTTGGCCAGATATGCTGTATCGGTGTTTTGTTTTAATCTGCAGCAAGATAGTGCTCATTTCACTTATTTCAGTGTTGGAAATACTAGATTTTATGTGGATTAATGATACCAAAATCAAAAGCTACATGCAGGTTAGGTGTGCTTATAATTGATTCTTATATTGTAATGTATTTTCAGTTGTATTTCTTGGAAATTGTGGTTTCTCTGTATCTCAGTTTTCACCACATTGTGCGATAAACTTTTTGCAGCGTTCAGAGTATCTTTTTTTTTCTGTGCTACCAGAGTTAATCCCCTTGCATCTTCTGGAATCAAGAGGGCTTTTCTTTGTGTATTCAGTCATTACATAAAGGAAAATCAGTCTGTTTTGTTAGAATAGAAACTGAACTTTACTAAATATAAAGAAGGCCAAAACCTCTCACAGGAAGAATTTAGAGAAAGAAATGTACGTTTTTTGAGAGGAAGAAAACTATTCATAACTTTTTTACATGTTTGGTGCTTGTCATTCCACACATGAAGCCAAAAAAAAGGAAAATGTAAGACTTAAGTTACATTGATACTGCAGAAAGACATCAAGTGTTCCCAACTTTGTGATTTACCCTAAGTGTTCATATTGCTAGTTATGGCTTAATCTCAAAATACATATATAATGTAGAGAAGTAGTCAGACTCCCAACTGGCCTGTAGTGTGACTGACCGCTTCTTTTCCTGATCTGTACAGACTTCAATAAATGACTTTGGCAGCAGTTGCTGGTGGTGAAGCAAACACTCATGTGTATGTTCAGGCACTGCTCTGGAACTTGTGTTGAAGTACCGTATCTCCAGAACCACTCTGAGCAGTTACGAGAGAGCCTTGTGACCAAAATCAGTCAATCAGTCATTTACCAATTAATGGATGATTGTTCTGGATTGAAGTTAACCTTTCTTCTGCATTACTCTTGATTCACATCAACTTTCCAGTGTTGATCACCACAAAGTTGCAAAAGTGGTGGGAAAAGCCCATGGCATGCATAAATGATCAGGGCAAGAGAAGAATGGAGAGTGCTTCTGGCAGCAGTGCTAAATCATATTGCTTTGAAATACTTAAGACAATAAAGGTATGTTGCTTTGGATTTGTTAGCAGAAGATAGTGTAGAACTATCAGTAGTTTTGTATTCTTTCACCAGTCTCCTCTGAAGGACCTCCTGAAATCAGGCTACAGAAAGTGGTTACAGAAAAGATAAGAAATCTGATTGCTATGCATTGTCTCTGCTTACTCACTGTGCAAATGCTTCTTGGAACCTTTCTTTCCACTCCTTCATGATTCCTAGCAGTTTTCCACCTGTATTACTTACATTCTATATCACAGCAATAATTTTAATAGCTTGTATTGGCTGGAAATTACTTAATCCATGTACAGTTCTAAATGAAAAATTTCAGGATTTTACTGTGGGTTTATTTTATATTGGAACCATCCTAACCAGATTTTTACTAGTTTAGATTTAGCTACAGCATTTTATACTTTCCTTTTAATGCAGAAAAAATAAGTGTATTATAGGAAGCCAT
Source organism: Tringa tobata (assembly GCA_033628505.1). Taxonomy (NCBI): domain Eukaryota; kingdom Metazoa; phylum Chordata; class Aves; order Charadriiformes; family Scolopacidae; genus Tringa; species Tringa tobata. Next base: position 7,712,313 of record JAHREE010000101.1, read on the forward strand.
AGCATAAGAATTGCTTGCTGAACAGTGATATATGATTATGCTTCTCCAATACAATTAAAACCAAATACTTCATGCTACATGCATTGAAGAAGGGCACCCAGTTTTTCCTCGTGTGTCGTCTTCCTGTTTCAGAAAAGGAGGTGCCATTTCCTCTGTCTCCTATTCCTCTCCCCTGCCTTTTTTTTTCCTTTTTTTTTTTTTTTTTTTTAGATGTTATTTACTTGGTAGAGAAGAATTTATGTAAGCAGTATTCTTCCCCCACCCCTTATCTTTTCATGTCACTGACTTTTGAAACATCTATTACTTCATTTTTGTTACTTGAGTTCTGGCATTTTTAGCTCCCCTTTCTTCCCCTTAAATAACTCTTGGGCAATCTGCTTTTTTGTGCTTCCTAAAGAAACAGCCGTGTCAGCTGTTTTTCTTTAAACATCAGCTTTTTATGTGGAATAGTCAATATCGGGTTTTTATTCAGCTTTTGTGAAAGTGCCTCAAAGAGTTGGTTGTGTTGCGTACTGGTCACACAACACTTCCCAGTCAACATAGGGATGAAGAAAACAACGATGAGCTACTTCAGTCATCAGGTAGTTACAGTTGCAGAGTGACGGTTCTAGACTCCTTTGAGTCAGAGTCACTTCTCTCTTGTGAATAAGTTTTTAAAAATAGTAAGTATCTTATGAGAGGAATGGATTAAAAATTAGAGGCAAATGAATTCTGTCTAGAAATTACTGCATGGCTAGGGAATATTCTTTCTTCCCTTCAAACACAATACCCTTTTGATGTTTGAGCAACCAAATTCAAGGAGTTGAGCCCTCAAACCCACTATTGTACATCCTGTATGTAAAGCTTAGATGTGATGAATGCATTCCCAGCATTGGGTTGTGAACAAAGTCTACAGAATTCTGTCAGTTGAACCTTTATGATGCAGTCAATACTTTAGGCTTACGTCCCTAAATAGTGAAAATTTTGGCCCAAAAATTAGAGATTATTTGTTAGCATCACTAAAGAAGTTATTTGTAATATGTTATTGGTCTTTTGACCTCACTTTTCAGGATGCATAATAAAATCCTGATTGTTTTTCTTTAGCTAATAAAGCAGTTAATGACTTCGCTTGGTTTATTGGGATTATTTGGACAGTCTCTTGCAGGTCAAAGTACTCAAAAAATCATTACTATTTATAATAAGGGAAACTTACTTGTAATTCTTACTAATAGCATACCCTGTGCTTGGGATATGAACAGAGAAGGTTCTTCTGTTGATGCAATAAGAGCAAAAGTCCATAGTAAAGCACATGGATACGAATGAAACAGCCAAATTTAGATTCCTGTTTCTTTAGTTTGATCTTCACCATCTACATCTATTTGCCCATTCCATCGGTTAAATTTCTCCTTGTATTTATTGAATATATAATGTTGTCTTCTCTCTAAACAGAGATATTCAATTTTCTGTTTGTGTTTCTTTAGTTATGCAGTCAGGATTCATTTTCAGTGCTGTTAAATATAAGAACACAAGTATTCATGGAACAGCTCAATGTATATCTCATTGGCTTAGTAAGATTCTTCAATTTTTTATTTTATACTATATTTTATAAATTATTTTATACACCATATTTTGTGTAATAGAAGTGGCACATAACCACTTAAAACATTTTTAGGTTGGATAGCAATCTGCTTTGTCTAGTAAAACTGTGCTACATAGATGTCAGAGCTGCACCAAAAAAAAGCCTGTTCCTGCGTGACATTTTTGTCCCATAGACTGACTGGAGCAGAAAGACTTTTCTTTTACTCCTTGCTTGGATTCTACTGTCTAAAAACTGTTTCAAGCTTGCATTGCGTCGTGTTGCACTTGCTTTCTTGATATGCTAATGGTATGTTTTGTGCAGTTGGACTTGGCTATCTCCAGCATCCTGTTCAGAACTTCCTTCTTATGGGGAAGTCCCACCCCAGACCCGTAACTTCTAATGGTATTAATGGTTTTGAAAAGTCCAAAGAGGAAGCAACAAGATGTAATCATAACACTAAATCATCTCATGATCTCAATGTTGTAACCTTTTGCTTAGGGCTTTGTTGTTGCCAAAACAAGGAAAATGTAGCTTGTGGATCCCTTTTCAGTTACTGAGTAGACTGAGAGATTCAGTGGTTGTTGTGGGAGTTCTCATGACTGGCTATTATTTATGAAACATGAATGTATTCTTACTTTGGTTTGTTACATATTTGTGGGGGGAGGGCAAGTGCACTTATACTTTTTACTCTTTTTCTGTGCAGTTGGTTACAAGTTCTATTCTGGAACAGCAGCAAATAATACAACTTAAGTCATCTTACTTCTGAACCGAGAGGCATTTCAGTGTGTTATTTGCTCTATGTTATGTTTATGTATGACCCATGTATTCGTTACATACGGCTTTTTGCGGAGACTTGTGAAAGGTATTACTTCAGCAGTAGCTGGAGCAGGGAGTGTAGTTACACGAGGCTTAGTTACTTTTTTATTTATTTATTTTGCTGCACTACTAACATTCCTATGTTCTCCGACCTTAGGACTTGTGAATCACTTATTTCTATGCTTGAGACTGCTGGTTAGGACACTAATTATTGCTGAGATTATCAAACATAGATCATACAGTTATACATTGGCTGTGTAAGTCACACCATTCATGCTGACGTATTACAAGTATGAAGGGCATACCATTGAAACATTTTGTGTGGTCTTGTTAATCTTCTGTTTCCTCTCCTTTGATGGATTAATGTAATGGAAGCCTTTGTATTTGTCTTTCACTTGTCTGTCTCAGTTTATTTCCTCTGTCCCAAATATCCGTGGCTTGTTAAAACTATAGAAAGAGGGATTCAAACCACAAAGTGTGCTGCTGCGTAGCAAGGGAATGGGAGCTTCCTTTCTGTCACTGAACATAGACCATTTAAATAGATATGTAAGTTCGCAAGCTGTCTTCCTTAAGCCTTATTCAGATTTTCTTTTTTACTCTGATTTTGGTTATTTGTTAAGCATTTTGCAGTTTTGGCTTGTAGTCTTTCTCTTTCTGTTTTGTTAGTGTGGATATTTATGATTTGTCCATTTGTGTGGGTTTAAAACATCCTTTTGGATGTTTTTTTCATACTATGTTAAAAAGAGCAATTTAGCATTAGGGATTTTTCTGGAATATAATTTACTATGCAAGATTACTTTCATATGGGCAGGTTAAAGTCCTTGAAAAGCCACGTCAGTGTAAATGTTGAGACAAACTTTAGATTTAACAATATCAACACATGATATTACAGTTTTAATTCACATAGTTTTAAAACACTATTTCTTATACAACAGTCATTAGCAATCTCTCAAATCTTTAGATTTGACACAGTTTTAATTCACATAATTCTAAAACACTATTTCTTGTACAACATTCATTAGCGATCTCACAGCTTAGCACGACAGTTAAAGGGAGATTATTTTTATAAGCGTGGATATGCTTCACATGGTTTCAGGTTCTGTTCTTTTTCTGTGCATGCTGAGTGGGAAATGCATGCTAGGAATGATCTGGACCTTTTTAAAACAATTATTTTAATATGACAAGATTGAAATTTAAATGTTTTGGTTGCCTACCTAATACCAAGTGTTGCTTGAGGTGAGTAACCTGAGTGAGATTGATGCTTTTTTCGTCCATTAATGTATTGCCAAAAGATTAGGAGTATGTAGCAGCTCACCAGCTAAACTCTGTATACTGTTTAGCATTATGAACTTGAGTCTTGATTGAATTATGCTTATTACAGGTGCTCCCTATCCCAAATAGTGTAGTGTAAAGGTCAAGATGAAAGAAATTCAGACATAGTAAACATAAAATCTGAGACAATGTTTTCTGGTGTGTTAGAGAAAGTATAGCAGGGTCTATATGGTTTATCCTCTGTTTTTGCTAAATAGGTGTAGGTGTGTTGGGGGGAGAATAATAGCATCTTGGCCATTTTTGGAGCACTGTTAAATGCAAGGAGCAGTGGAATAAAAAGTACACAGGTGCTTGTTTGAAAACAACAGATATTCAGTACAGTCTGTCGTACCTTCTTAGACTAGCTAAAAATGTTCGTAAGGAATCTTACTATGGTCTGCTGTGAATATATTAGTTACCTTCACCTTATTTTAGTGGTCAAGAACTTTATTACGAAATGACTTGTTGATTAATGCACTCACATCTCCTGTTAACAGGATCTCCTGAGTTCTGCCATCCTTAATCTTGATGGCTAGATGACTAATAGCTTTGACTATGAGGGTGATCTAATTGTTCTCGCATACTTGAGCGAAGCTCAGGGATTTTGTGAGTACGTAAAGAGTGGACAAAAATGGCCCTGAGAGAAGAGAGAACTCTGACTTGCTTAGATATAAATATTAGCTGAAAAACTTTCCTTAAAATATGTATCATAAACTGTAGTAATCAGTGATTACTATTCCAAGGAAAATAAAAGGCACAACTGAATCTGTAAGCTTCATCTTTTTTTAAAAATAAAAAATTTCCTTCTAGACTGGATGGTTGTTGTCTATTGACGCTTACTGGAAGTGTCAAGTTGTCTTAGTTTCAGTGGAATCTGCCTTAGGCAACAAACATGTGCTTGTCCTGAGTTTGCTGAAGTGCCGAAGAAAATTAAAAGCGTGTCTTCCATTGTTTCTTTAGACGTTCCTCTGTTTTTGCAAGGTTGGAATGAAAAGGTAACTTCTCTTATCTAAAAAATCAATTCTTTCTATTGTTTTTTTTTTGTTTGTTTGTTTGTTTGTTTGTTTTCTGGGCTTTTCATCTTTATCTACGTGTTTCCATGGTAAGCAAGTCACAGTTAATACGTGGCATCAGTACCCAGTAGCTTGATTGCTACTTAATAAGAAACAGGTAGTGATTTCACAAAATTCAAAGAGGTACAGACACTTCTGTGCTATAAACGGAGTAAAGAGATTCCTCTGGATTTTCAGAAGTTCTGGGGTAAGGAGGAAGAAACAACTGAGAATATGGTTTAGTGATGGTGTTGCTTTTTGTTTGTTGTGGGTGTTTATTTTTTGTCAGAATTAGGTTGACCATTGGACAAGATGATCTTTAAGGTCCCTTCCAACCTGGAAGATTCTGTGATTCTATAGAGAGGAGAACCTGGGCTGGGCCAAAGAGTTGATATTTCTGGAGTTCATGGATGTCATCTTGTATAAATGAGGCAAATGTAGGGTTTTCTGAAAGAATCTCATTAAGCTTGGGGGGCATATGAGTAGCAGGATCTGACAACTCAAATTCTGTTATCCCATCTGCCTAAAATTGCATGGAATTTTATCCAGCAGTCCTCTGTTGTTAAGCAGGCAGCTGTGGAAATCATTAAAACACATCTTCCGCGTTGGACTCATCTTGCCAACTTTTAGAAAGGGGAACTACATTCTGCAGACTGTTCTCTTCATTGTGCTCCACGTGTCCAAAACCTGTTGACCCATCTTTCAGTGTTATTTTGGTTCTTTTTAACTTTGGTGGGGAAGGGTAGAAAGAAAAATAAATTTGTTTGGGTTTGTTTGCTTATTTATTTGAGGCCAGATGCAATTTTCTAAGTACTTGACCATACAGTGTTGCAGAATCAATACTATTATGAAAATTTAGGCCTTCAGAAGGCAGTTTCTTTAAAAGAGGTGGAACCCAAGTACGTGTTGTGATCATCTTCAATCTATTAAAATATTACTTTATATAACCAATCCTCATGGATGACATACAGAATAATAGAGACTAGCTAAATTTATAAAACGAGTAGATGCTGGAGAGCAGGGCTAACGTTATTCAGAAAAATGTCAAATATCTGCTTTGTGTGTAACTTTCATGGTTTTCAAGTCTTTTAAATAGCTTCTCCATTCTTCATGTGCTCTTGTGCTTTGCAAAAACTCTTGCGGTAGTAGCCAGTCTTCCTTGTAGCATTGGTTACTTTACATGGTCAGAAATCTCAAGTTGTCAGTATTCAAATAGAAATGTGGTTCTACTGCTGCTATTTTTTTTAGGTTTTTCTTTTTCCTTTTTTTTCTTTCTGATGATGTGTCCAAGATAACACTTTAAAACAACAATATATTGTTCTGACATCTTCCCGCTTTGGACACTTGTTCATTTGTGTCAAGTTTTCCCTTTTGCACTGTCAAACACTTTTTTTTTTTTAAAGTGTGTTCTGCTAAATAATAATTGTGTAATCAAGTATTTTTGGCTCTTTCAGGATCCTAGTTATGCCCTCCTTGTGTAATACAGTTTTCCATGTAGCTTTTTCTTTCTGCCATTTTGGGTTCAAGCCATTTTGCTTGGGAGTTCAGGTTTCTGGAAGGGGTTTTTTGGCTTAGGTTTTTTTTTGTGTGGTTTTGTTTTGTTTTGTTTTTTGGTTGGTTTTTTGTTGTTGTTGTTCAAGCAGGAATGTTGCATTCAGTTTTTTTGGCAAAATCCAAAGCTCTTCATTTGTTAAAGTGCGTACCAGTGTCCTAAATGTCTGTAGTTTCTCCTGGAAATCCATGCCTTTTCTTGCTAAGCTCCTCACAAAAATAAATTCCCGAGGTATAGTAGTGAGGCTGGTTGGTGTACCTCCTGTCTCTACTGTGTAGAATACTTTTTCTCTCAAAGGACAAAATCTGTAAAGTTTTGCCTTCAACTAGTATAGTAGTTTGGTGTATATTCTGCTTTGCTGGTATAATTTTGAGAGGAGAAAGGTAATAGTCATGTCAGGCAGAACCTCATACAGTAGTTATGACAAAAAATGTATATACAGCAGTTTTCTTTTTCATAAAAATACTGTCATATGTTTTCTTCATGCAAATTATGTCATCTTTAGTACTTGTGCTATATTTGCATCTCCTTCTGTTGTAGGTAAGTCATTAATGTTGCGTGCCAGTGGCAGTCATTCTCTAAACCTTTAGTAACAAAGGGCTGTTGTGTCATCATCAGCGTAGCGATATGTTTGTGTGATACATGCAAAATTATTTTTTTTCTAAATTGAGTCAATACTCAACAATATTATCTGTAAGTAAAACAGACTTTAGCTCAGTGGTTTGGTGTTATATTTGGTACTCTAGCATCCACATACTCATGAACACTTTTATAGCTGGGAACTGAAAAATCTTCTGCTAAACTGTTTGGATAATAAGAACCATAAAAACCAAGTGCGGTTCATGTGTGCTCTTTGGGTGAGGCTACAAAGACTTAAGTATATTGCACCAGGAGCTGGAGGGGTTAAAGTACGTGTGTAAAGTACCAGTCAAAGGTAAAGAGCCTTGATCCATGACCAGTTCGCATTTGGAGATCAGCCTGGAGCTGCTACTTGCGTGCCAGCAAATACAGTGTAATTTTACAGCAGAGTGTGTCACGATTTTTCAGAATGCTGGTGGGTTTCTTTTTTTTCTTAGCCTTGTCAGAAGTGTTTAAATAGCAGTTGTGCACAGTGACAACTCTTATTTCAAAGTATCATGAATTCTCCTAAATTAACCCATGTTAGTTATAAAGTTGTATTTTATCGAAATTTTTGTGCTTTGAAATACAATATTAAATAAATGAAAGTCACAGAATAATTGAGGTTGGAAGGGACCTCTGGAGGTCATCTTATCCACCCTCCCTGCTCAAGGAGGGGGGTAGACACCTAGAGCAGGTTGCCCAGGACCATGTGCATACTGTTGAAATTGGGTTGAAATAAACATAATGCAACAAGATAGCTGCTTTTTTTTTTTTTTAACCCTCCAACATCTCTTCCCCTTTTCTCTAGGAAAAATGCTTTTGCAGAAAATTCTTAACCTTCATTCTCTTTTGGATTGTTAATAGAAGAAAGGAAAACTGTTGTAATAACATTTGCTTTCTTTAATTGGCTTGATATTACACTTGGTAGTCTTTGATTGGCTTGATAAGAAATACCTCAAATTATCAAAATAATTTATTTAAAAAAGAAAAAGCCACAGTAACAAAATTACAATTGTGTCCATCCCCCCAGCCACCAAAAAGAGGATTGTTCATGAGTTGCTGAGCTGAAGGTTCCAGCCTGTCGAGGTCGGTGGGGTGCTTCCTGGGCTTGAACAACGGTTTGGTCATCCAGGTCATAAGTCAGTTTGGGCTCAAGAGCATTACAAGGGTAAAAACACACAGCTTTTGGAGGGAGGAGAGAGCCTTTAAAACCTGTGGTCAGATTTTAGTGCTTGATGTTCTTAAACTTGACGGCAGGTAAGGACTGCAACTTCTCTATCTTTCCTGTCCACTTGCAGTTTGTAGCCCTTTATTTCTGCCCCCTCATGCTTTCTCAGGCTTCTTAGTTCACCCCGCTCCAGCTTTTGATTTTGGTACAAGAATCCTCTTCATTTGCTAATATTTTTCATATCAAACTTTACACAATATGCTCTGCTATCTTAAAATAACTTCCTTTGAAGGTTAATAGGTATACAGTTCAGACTTACGCTGTACTCTTCAGTAGCTCTTAACTATTAGGGGAAAAATCACACTTTATCCCTTTTTTTTTTCCCCCTACTTCATTACAATTTATAACTCACTGTAATCACATAAGAATACTGTATTCTCATCTCCTGACTTGTGGCACTCTGCTGTTAGAGAGAAGATACGTTTCTGTAGTTTTAGGAATTAGTCTTAGATTCCGGTGTGGTTGTCCCCAGTCTCCACTGGTGCTCAGCACTGGCTCTTGGGAAGCTGCGTGCTCTATGGACAGAATCCCCTTTGGCTTTTCCTGTAAACCTTGCTCTGCCTCAAGAGATTCCAGTGGCCACAACCAAAATCAGAGGGTCTCAAGAAAGGTTGGGCATGATACAGTAGGTTTGGGTCTGTTGTTGCAATTCTGCTCTTCATGCTACATTTCCTGTGCTTGTGGTATCTCTAGTAAAAGGTTTCATAAGAGTTTAACTGATTTCCAGGTTCGTTGGGTTTTCTTTTGTTCAGATATTCCTGATAGAGCTGCTACACATGCAAGAGCAGGCAAAGATGTCAGGCTCTAATAGCGGTGCTGTGTTTGCCCTCTTCCCAACACCCTGGCATTTTAGCAATTTGTTCTAAAATTCCCCTAAGAAGACCGGGCTATAACACCTACAGCGAGCCAAGAGATCTGGGTGGTTTGGGTAGCACCAGTAGAAGGACAAGGCAGATGCTGTTTTGCTTGTAGAGGATTCTGGAAATGGAAATCCATTTTAAGTCCTGCTGCTCCTTTGCTGCTAATTGCAAACCAGCTTTGTATTGTTACTAAAAATAGCTGTCATTACCAATTGTGAGTTCCTTTTAAATATAAAAAATAAGATTTAAAAACCAAACAACAACACAAAACTAAGCAATTTCAGTCTTTGCAAGTACAGTAATGACTTTGTCTAGTTAATTTAGAGGGAGAGTGGTTGGAAAAATTCTTTTGTTTCAATTTAAGAGGTTATTGATTAAATATTACATGTTAGGGACTTTTATTTTTGCTCTTGCGCTAATGCAGTGGGTTTGAAGGTAGTTTCTGAAATATTTGAAAGGATAAATGGTGTTTAAAACAGTTAAAAGAATAGAAAATACGGAGGCAAAATGTGATTGTTAAGTAGACCAGACTAGGCATCTCCGTATAGGGAAAGGGGGGGAAAAAAAACCTCAATACTGACAGAAAACTTCTGACAAATGGAAGTAGCTAAGCCATTGAGGTATCATCCATCTTTGCTTCTCCCTAGCAGTTATTGAAAAGAAAATGGATGTGGAGTGTAAACTTTCATTTGAAAAAAAAAAAATGTTGTGGTTCAAGTTTTCTCATGTAGCCTAAGTGAAGTTTTGTGATATCTCAAAATGATGCTTTACCGAATTCTTGCTGTGATCTGTTGGTATACAAAAGCAAGCTCTAATTCAGATCTACAATGAAATTCACAGAATGAATAACTTTAAAGCTAAATTTGTGGTTCGTTTGAATGGAGGATGGCAAAGAGAGTGTGTAGGTTTAATCAGTTAGTGCATCGTGTTTCTCACTGTTTCAGAAGAAAGTCCTGGTGTCCTCAGCTCCTGTCAGAAAAGGTTCTTCACCTGAGAGAAACAGAGACAAATGACTACCTGTGTCTTAGAGTGTACAACTATAATCTGAACTTATCTGTGAATGAAGTGCAGTGATAGAAACCATTGAATTATTCAACTTACACTATTCTTAATAAGCATCAAAATAGAGCCATTTTAATTTACAGATATTAGAATTGATAGATGAGTACAATGAAGGACTGGATTTTTCTTGATTATATTTGTCTGCTGTGTGGGAGGAGTTACTAAAAGATGTTGGTACAGAAATGGTGAGAAACATTGACTGAACTGTCATTTTAACTATGAGGTTTAGGGGGAGGAGGAGGCTGGGTTTTTTTTGTTTGGGGGGCAAACAAAATCTCTATGAAGAAATTCACTTGCCTGTAAGCTAAAATTGGATAGTCTTATTTCCCTTTTTCCAAACTGTTATGTATTTAAGTTTTAGATGCTCGCAGCAAAATTCTTTTATATATATAAGTGAATCATATGTGTGAATCATATGTGTGTGTGAGAACGTAATATATTAATTACGCAAAAAAGCCTACCTTCACTTATTTTGGGACATTTGGGGGGGAGATAAAGCAGTGATCTTTTCAAAATACAACAGTTTGGTGAGTGGTTATATCACAAATAATTTGGTACAGAAGGAGCAACTTTGTCCTCTTCTAATTTCCTGTACAGTCCTTAAATTTGACATCACTAATGCTAACTGGCATAAGTAGTTCAACCCTCAATCAGAAATACGTTGCAAAAGACATTGTGAAGCTTATTTCTTTTAAAGTGTTGGAATACTCATTCATGCACTATTACATTCATGCAGTAAATCATACTTCAAATGTAGGATCCTGTAACTTCCTTGGTAAACCATGGGGTTTTCCAACCAATGTAGCAGCAAATTCATAACCAAAACTAAAACACATCATTTAAAATAAATAAAAGCTGAGAGAGAAAAGATCATCAAACCTCTTTTTCCGAGACACTGAAAAAGGAATTTGGCTTTTAAGTAATGAAGTGATAACCATTTGTTTATTTTATAAAAATGCTAAATGATGGAAAAAACTGTTAACTTGTAAAATGCAAGTAATTTTCCACACCCTGTGAATACAGGAGAGGACCGGCTGGTAGACACTGCAAATAGTAGGTTTTAAGTAGCTGTAACTGGTTCTGTTGTCAAACCCCGCAGCGTGTGTGTCCTGACCTTCCCTTGCAAAGGACGGGTTGTGTGCGTGGGGAGGAGGGAGGGACGAAGGGGAGCGGGGTTTCTGGCTAGAAGCCTGTTCTTGTTTAGATTTCAGTGGCAGAAGGCCTGACCTCTTTCTGCTTTCTTGTTCTCTTTTCTGTGCAATTTCATGGTGGCTGACTGGCTTCATGATTAGTCGAAAATAAATCGGGAGTTGATTCTTACTCCCTTCCCGCCCGTGGCCCTCTGTAGCTAGGTCACTGCCTGTGAAGTTTTTAGAAGAATATCAGTTTTGACTCTGAGGAACTATATTGTCTGATTGTTTCTTTACAAGGAATCGCATGTGAGCTCCAAGAAGTCCTAATGAAGGCATAAAAGCACAGAGAAACATTTTTTTAGAGGGTCGTTTTAGATTGGTTTCTTCTAGGTGACTGTTATGGAAGTGGTGACTAAACCTCCATGATGTTAATTATCGTGATCTTGGTTGTGGGTTTGTTGTTTCGCTTTGTTGGTTGTTTTGTTTGTTTGTTTTTAACTAGACTTAGCTGGTTTGCATTTATGGAAATCTAATTTCTTCTTTTGCATCTCTTCCAGTAATAGTTATGCACGAGTGCGAGCTGTGGTGATGACCCGGGATGACTCAAGTGGTGGATGGTTACCACTTGGAGGGGGTGGACTAAGCTGTGTCACAGTCTTCAAAGTCATTCCCCAGGAAGAGAATAGCTGTGCTGATTTTCTTATCCATGGAGAACGACTCAGGGATAAAACGGTAACAATTTACATCCATATAGTGTTGCTATTAAAACTACATATGATCTAAGAATAGATGTTTGCTTATTGTTGCTTCTAGACCAGACAGTAAATTCATAGTCTCAGTCTAATGCTGTTGCTGAGCTTTTACGTATATCAAGGATTATATACCTAGAGAGCCAATTATTTGTTTTAGGCGTAATATTATGCATTTCTAGAAGTAGCATGTTGATCTCTTGGAAACTTTAAAATGTATTTTTTTCATTGCAGGTTTCCATCCATTTGGGGAAACGTTTTTCTATTCAGTTTTTTTTCCAGTAGAAGGTTAAAGCTTCTTGTTAACCTGTTTAAACACAGTATCATTGCTGTATAATAGAAGTGTTGGAAATGATATAACTTGTTAAAAACACAAAATCTGAATGAATTACTCAGTAATGATTCAGTTAGATGTGCAATTTGGCTATGAGAAAAAGCAGCCATTTTACATGAAAACAACATTCGTACTGGAAGAAAGCATGAAGCTCACAGGCCCCTAAATTGATGTGGTTTATCAGCTACATTAGGTAAATTACTAGTAATAAACTTGTCTTAAATAGCATCACAAAAGTTATCCTCACAAAACGAAGCCTGTGCTGTAGCATCTCAGCCGTTTCTACATGCAGTGGAAGACAAAATTGGCTGATGAAGATTTGTCTGGTTTCTTCTCTGCCAAAGGGGTTTCTGAAGGGGGGAGATGGGGGATGTCTTACTGTGGAAACAAAGAGAAGTGGGGAAAGCGCAAAACATCCATCTTAATGACTTTATCGAGAACTTGCTATTTTCTGCCGATAACTTACAACTCCTGTGCAAGCTTAAAAGGTAGAATTACTTCTTATTCCCTACTGCTGACTCTTTCTCAAGCATACCAGTTTCTCCCTGGAGGCAGGACTGCTGAGTTTTCTGCCTCGACTGTGACTGTTGTAGGAAGGGAGCATATAAATAGAAATTCTGCTGACTCAGTTGTTTCAGCGAGGCGTAGTGCTATTAGCAGAGTACCCTGTGTTCCCGCACAGCTATGTGCACCTGCAGTTCCTTCCTCACTTTGCAGTAGTTCCCTTTAGAACTTTTTTTAGCCTTATCGAGGCTCGTTTTGAGGAGCTTAATTGCATTTAGAAATACTTGACAATTTTCCCTTAACTCTTAATACTTTCGACATTCACAGCTTGCCTGTGGAATCTGAGGGTAATAAAATGCTCAGAACTGAAGGCTGGTTTAATGTTTCTCCCGCATGCAGATGAAAATGTCGCAGCCGTCAGCCTCCTCATCTGTTCGCTCTCTCCTGCTTCCCCTGCGCAAGCCTTGTTTCCTTGCCATTTCTGGTAGAAGGCTTAAATGTACCTGCTCCTCTTCCTGTCCAAAATCTAGCTCATGTTAATATGAATATGTTTTCCAAGCCATTATTGTCCTGAACAAGTTTTTGTTTTGTTTTGTTTTTTCCCCCTTTTATTGTGTGTGTCCTGTCCTGTGTCCATCCCTCCTGCTCCAAATGTGACCTACTAGTCTGTCAGGGCAGGTTTTGATCTTACTGCAGTTGTAGGAAGTTGCTGTTTGAAGTCAGCCCCACAAACGTATGGGATAAAAGATAGAAGAAATGCAGCTGGGAAGAACATCACTCCAATGTATGCTGAATAAAACTCAGCTAACTAACAAATACAGACTTATGCTATGAGGAAGAATACTGTAAAGCCAGCGATGCTCTGGTAATGGAGTAAAAGGAAGCTATTTATGCATGTATTTCCTCAGACTTCAAATAATGCACTTAAAAGCAACAGCTACAGCCTAATGAATTAGCAATAAAGTTGCACAGTATGCAACAAGACCTTCCTTAAAAATGGAAGTAATGCTTACAGATGGAGTCTTCCCCTCCCTGTCACATTACACACTGTTAAAATACCTTTATAACAAGATTATATTTTTATTTCCTCTGGCCAGTAAGTATTATTTCATGAAATGGCTTAGCTTCCAGAAAAAGTACAGAAATTCCTTTACCCTGGAAAATCCATAGAGTGGATCTTGGCGTGCTTTTCTGGAACACAGGGAAGCGTGGGTTTTGAAATACCTCAGATTGGAAAGCAAATGGAATTCTTATCTATGGCTTTTACCTACGATACATGGGAAATCTAATGCCAGTATTACTGGTCAACCTATGTGACAGTAGAAAGGTGGAACTTACTCCAAAGCAACTTGAAATCCATCGGTGGGGTATTTGATGGAGGTATCTTCCAGATGCCTATTTAAATGGTTATACTCAAAAAGAATGAGAGATACCTTATCTCTTCTCTTATAATTTCTTATAAACTAGCTTTAGTTGCTGCTTCTCCACGTACTGCTTCCTACACCAAACTGCAACTGCAATGGGCGGAATCTCTCCGTATATTTTATACGATATGTGGGCACCTAATTAGGACCAGAGATCTCGGTCTTTAAGTCAGCTCTATAAATTAAATACTTTGGGACTCAGCATCAAAATATTGAAGTTCCTTGTTGGGGAGGGGGGCTTCTCAGCGTTTCTTTATGTACCTGAGAGTTAGATTGCTATTAGCCCTTTTACGATCCAGCTTCAGGCTACATGTAGAACTTCCAAAACCTCCGTGCAGTACTGAGCTATTTAAAACCTCTCATGGGGTTCACAAAAAGCATCCTAGTTATCTGAGAAGAAAATCAAAGTGGTGGCACCATTGAATTAATTTAGGAGAGGGAATGCTCCCTGTTAGTTTGCTCAGGTTGTTTAGATCTGCGTTGGAATGTAAGGGTATTTTGTGAAGACTTTGATATAATTGCACGTTTCCTCCTTTATTATACTCGCCTTCCTAGATCTGGCTCCAGCCTGTCTGCTTGGAACAATCGCACTCCCCCCTAACCTGGTCAGGTCTGCTGCTCTCTCTTACTGTGTTTACAGTAGCTCTCTTCTATCTTAATAGCAGTACCGTTAAACATACATTAGGCTCAAGCTTTTTTAGGCTTCGGTGAATCTTACATTCTTGAATGAAAAGTCTAATAGACTTCTCTGTTCCGTTTTCTTCTCCAGTCCTTTGCTGTACAAGGTTTTACTGAAGGGGAAAAAAAAAAGAAAAAAAAAAAAAAGAGAAAAAAAAAAAAGGCTAGTATCTTTTGGATCATGAGTGACAAAATTTAAAATATTTCTTTTGAAGAAAAGGTAATTGTGTAAAGGGAGAGATACAAAGCTGAAACTAGACATAAGTACTGCTCTCTTCCAAAAATCTGTGGTTCAAAAAACTTAATTTATCATTTATTTTTTAAATTGGCTTTAAAGTTTGCTAAAAGATTGATTCTGATGGGCTGTAGTACAGTCCTTAGATCATCTTACTTTTTGCACTGAAAAAACATGACACACAGAAGAATAATCATATTCCAGGGTCACGGTGGCACTGGGGCCACATGTAGCATGCATGTGCTCGGGTCACAGTGCTTGGTCCCAAAGCTGGTTTGAAGAGGGCTTTAAACAAAAGTTGCTGACGGGGGGGAACTTCAGTCCATCCCAGTCCTACCAGTTTGATGCCAGTGCCTGGAGAAGGACCACAGGTCAGCGGGAGAGCACCTGGAGTGCAGCACAAGGGAATTCCAGCCAGGAAGGCTCATCAGAGGCCCAACTTAAATCCCTCTATGCAAACGCAGGTAGCCTGGGGAATGAGCAAGAGGAGTTAGAGACGTGCACGCACCTGCAGGGCTGTGATCTTACTGCCATCACGGTGGGATGAATCCCCAGGGTGGTGGGATGGCTTCTGTGACTGGAGTTTACTCCAGTTTTACTCCCATAGTTTATCTCCAGCGTTACCATCTTGTAAAAATATTTGTCACACAGGTATGTATTTTCAGTGTAAAGTGATACAGATTAACTCCTTTGAGAGCAGGTGTTCATTGAGATGCTATAAAATCAGTTCTTGCATTACTCTTTGTTGATATTTTGGGTGAAACTGCACACAAAATACAGTGTGAAAATAGTTGGTGTTTAATATAGTAGAGTTCCTCCAAAAGTGCTCACAGACCTAGAAAATGCAGTGATATGAGAAATCTTCATTCTTAAACTTGCTCCCTCCTGAAAAGAGGAGTTGAAAATCATCAAAAGGAACAATGAACGATCTTTTAATACACCTTAGACCTGCAGAATGATACTTTTTCTTTTTTTTTTTGCTGCAGCACCTTTCCTTGTGCGTCTACAGCAAATAGTTAGATTCCTTCCTATGCTTTCTTCTAGGCAGCTGTATCTACATATTGTTGACCATTTAGGGAATTCAGAGTGGAGTAACAAAAATTACTTTAATGCTGAAAGAGTTTATGCGTGTGGAAAGAATGTCATCCTTCTAGAGACAGAGCTAAAAGGCAGTAAAACTCGAGATGATTAGTGGTGGGGTGTAGGGTAGGGGGAATAAATAATGAAGAGCAGGAGAAAAAAACCTCTTTGCCTCTGTAATAATTAGACAAGAAAAGGAGAAGAAGAACACAAAGGATATATATGAATAATCTAGTACAGACAGTCACTTTTTAAATTTGGAGATATTTTTTTTTCTCGGTTTATAATTAAGATCGTTTTTCTACATGCTGGAAAGAAATCTTGTGGGTTTTTTTTCTCAAAAAGCTGCATATGTAACAGAATTAAAAATAAAATCTTTGAAAATATAATAACATTGTAATATTTTGTCATTCCAACTCCTCGTTTATCTCTCAGTACAGTATTTCAGAATCTGTTAGTAATACAGAGCCACAGGCTGCCGTGCTGTGCATTTTACTATAGCTAGTGCCACAGGAGCAGATCGGTACATGTCCCTCTGTGCATTCGTGTTCATCATGCATTTTTTTAGTCAAGAAACATTCGATGTAACAACATTGTACAAAATAATTTTTGCAGGAAAATTAAATATGCAAATATATATTAAAATCCAGCCAATTTAAAGTGGGGCAATGTTGTAAAGACTGCGACTTTGCTTCATAACTGAATGTGTGTGTATATCTGTAATGGTTTTGTAGCCAAATAATTCTGTTAATTATTCCTAATTACTGCTTTCAATATAGTTGAACATGAGACATAAATATATTTGTGTTTAGGTACAGGCAGTAATAATACAAAAATATTTTAGTTTTAGTTAATTTCAGTTTTTAAAACAATTCTCCTGTATTATTTTCTCTTGTGTAGTAGCCTTTCTGGGAGAAAACTGGTATCGCCTGAACGTACCATAAAGTCAGTCCAGTGCTCAAAAATTTTACAAATAAAATTTTCAATGATACAGTAACGCTTGATATCAGCACAGCAGCGTTTTCTTGGGGTGTGGCCTGTTTGATTTGCTGAAGGTGTAGCAAGTGTGAGGCTGGGAAGATTCACTGGGTGTACAAATAGTGTCCTTAACCCATGTCACCTGTCAGCAAGCGTTAGCCAGTGGTTTGGCCATAATGGAAACATTACATCCCTGCTAACAGGAAGAAATTTAAACAAGGACTTTGATCTGCTTTCATGATGTATGTTTTCAGGTAATTCACAAAGACTACGTTTTAATCTCAGATTTGATACATGAGTCAGTGATATCTTTTCCTCCTGTCTTCTTTCTGGAAGGTGGTCTTGGAATGCACATTAAAGAAGGACCTCGTTTACAACAAAGTTACTCCTACTTTTTACCACTG
Source organism: Tringa tobata (assembly GCA_033628505.1). Classification (NCBI taxonomy): domain Eukaryota; kingdom Metazoa; phylum Chordata; class Aves; order Charadriiformes; family Scolopacidae; genus Tringa; species Tringa tobata. The sequence goes on from JAHREE010000101.1 coordinate 7,729,892, forward strand.
GAAGATTGATGACAAGAAGTTTGGCCTCACATTTCAGAGTCCTGCTGATGCAAGAGCATTTGACAGAGGTATTCGGAGAGCAGTAGAGGATATTTCTCAAGGTACATATTTCAGGTGAAAGGGATGGTGGGGAGAGGGGGTGTTTTGAGTGTTTAGTGAATAAGTCAAAGCACTTTCCATAATGTTAATGCTGACAGCATTTAAGAATGTGGATTGATCTATAACATACTGAGATTTGAACAGTTTTTAAATAGTACATCTGGCATTTCTAAAGTGCCATTCATCCAAGTGTCTTAAGTTGTTTACACTGTTTCACAAACACTAATAATTCCCCGAAACATCCCTATATAAAAGCATTGGCTCTTTTTTAGAGATGAAGAAATGAAGGAAGCTAGAGTGTCATAGTATCTTACTTGGATCATCTTCTCATGAGCTTGTTATAGCTGCTGTGTAAGAGGATAAGCTATGAAATTGAATAACTTGAGATCCATTGAGTTTTTATCTGCAGATAGTTTCAAGTTTATGGTCTTATTCGTTTACTAACAGCTGACAGAGTAGTTCTGAGGACAGGTTTATATGGGATGGTAGAAGAATTTACACTCATTAATATGGATAACTGGTTCCAGAGCTTCACTGGCCTCGTGGAAACTAGTGAGCAAACTGAAGACCATCAAGCCTCGCTTTTGAGCTGAAAATACGATAAATGTATTGCTGGATGGGGAAAGGAAGGGAGGGAAGAGAACAGGTATCTATTGAATGGAAAGAACATCTCCTTCAGGCTTGTAAAAAGTAACTCAAAGGGAAAAATTTAAACAAAATATCCTATGCTGTAAGTTTAGGGATTTAATGTGTGTTGCTGTACTAGCAAAGGGAGAAACAGGTTTCTGAAGGGAAATGCTTTTTGACATACTAGAATGACTTCTTTTGAATTGTGCTGATGTTGTCCATAATCCCTGCAAGAGAAATAATTAGACAACATATGAGTCCTTTTCTCTCTTAGGGTCTCACAGTCCCAATTTCTGCTGTTTTGTAGCAAAATATAGCACAGCGTGCATTCATGCCAACCAAGTGTATCTGCCTTTAATTTTCAAAATGCTACATTAACAAGAATATACTCCCTTGCTTCTTACTTCTGATAACACTTTGGAAATGCTTTTACAAGAAAGTGAGCAATAGGGAGGAGTGTGGCTGGGAGCGCTCAGCATATAAAATACAGAATGTAGAAATGAATGGCATTTATTAAAATCAACTTGAAATGCAGTGATCTACTGGTTAAAAAAAGTAAACAAGCGTATTTATATTAGCATAGCTCAATATTGTGGGATGATGTGTGGACTACTGGAAGCAGTAAACTGTAAAGAAAAAGAAAATAACTTTGTCTATTTCGGTTTTCTCTTTTTACTTTTTCTGTAGGTTATCCACCCTCCCAAAATGATGTTGAAGTGGCAGAAGACTGCTTTCAAGTGAGTATTTAAATTTTTAAATTAATTGTGCAGTTATTTTTTGAAGAAATTGATTGAGCAATTTTTGTTTTCATTAATGAGAATAAGGAAAATAAGAGCAATAGCAAAATCCTGTTTAATGAAATAAGTTCCAGAACAGTTATCTAGAGGATTTACGATATTGTCTGTCATAAACTGAGTAGTCAATATTTAATCAATTGGATGATTAACCATCCTGAGTTTAATTTTTAAGTTTATGATGTCTGTTTTAGGCTTTGTGTCCTCTTTGAACTCATGGGAACATGAAATATTCTTCTGTGTGATTAAAAAAAAAAAAAAGAGGGGTCAGGAATCTTCTTCTTTTTACATGCATATTCTGTTTGTTTTCCTAGATTTCACTCTGCAGTGATAGACACTTCTAACATTGTGTGGTTAGAGTGCTGAGGCAACAGTTAAAAGTACCTAGTCCAAACAGGAACGGAAGTTCAGATCATTTTTAAAAACACACTGAAGATAAAGCAGTCACTTGTTGAGATTCAAATTTTTATTGATCCTTATTTGCACCTTTCAATTTCAATAGGTCATAATGGCATAAGAGGTAAAAGCTTACCTCCTGCTGTGCTTCAGAGCTGTAATGCTTTACACAAATACCATATCACATACTGTAACACTGATGTGTAGCACTTGGTAATATCCAAGAACCCATGTAATTAAAAAGCCAGTATGGACAAATATTACGGATACATATATATGGCAAATAGCTGTAACACAACTGAGTAAAAACCTACTTGTGTCTATGCGTGCTTGTCATCTCTTCTTTCCTATTCACAGTTTCAGGGCAAGTCTTGGCTTTATTCAAATACGTTTGGTTTTCAGAGTGCAGATATTTAAATTAATATAAAGCTGATATATAAGCATATTGACTCAGAGTTCTTAGTGACTATTTAGAAAACTGATAGTATTCCTAAGTAGTTTCTTGAGGGAAAGAGTTTTGTCGTTTATGCAATATTCAGTTCTTTATTGGTGTAGATAGGTGCAATGTAGAACCTCTGCACAAAATGAACACAAAAATGAAGAAAATTAGCAGCCTACTTTGAAGATATGGGTAAGAATCAAATCATGGTAGGATACTGCAATGCAGTGGCAATGCAGAAGAGAATCCCAATTTCTTTCCATTTTATGGTAGAAGAAATGTATCTCTGTGTAAATGTTGGCTGTGCAACCACCTGTTGTTCTTTATTTGCAGTGCTTTATTTTAAGTCACTTTAAAGTAAAATGACTATAAATATTAGATATTTTGGATTTAAAATAGGAATGAGATTTTGACAGGGTGGAGGAAATGTGTGCCAAAGTTAATGCAATCCTTAATCAGCTTTTAAAAGACTTGCTTAAACATGCTTTGTTGCAAGGATTAATAATTGAGCAATTTCTACAGGCCTAATGAGATTAGAGGAAACTAATTACCTCTTGATTATGCTGCCGAGTTATTACATTTCTATATAAGGATGCCAAAATTGAAGAAAACATCTATAATTCTTTATATTTACAAAGTTTGTTATTGCTAAAGTGGAGAAAAGTGTATTTACATCATTTGTTCTATGTAGATATAGATATATTTAGATATGTAAATAGATGATGTAGATTTACTGTGTATATTTTTTTAAAAAATAAATACATGTCTTTAAAAAGAAACTTCTCTCTATATATAACTTAACAGGTACAAACAATCCTGTTTGGTGCAAACTGCTGGTAGGATTATCTGTTACATTCCAGACAGGAAAACATATCTCATGATTTCACCACTACGCACATTGCTTAATGGTGGACTCGTGCTGTGGAGACATGGCAAGAATTACCTGATTTCTAGAGGCAAAAAAGCCAGCCAGTCTCTCTCGCTGTATCTCTCCATACAGAAGTAAAATAAATGATACTAGAATTGACTATCAATAACAATACCAGAATGGGGAAAATAAAAGAAATGCAGGGAAGGCTAAAACTACCGTGGTTTAGCTCTGCTTCATCTAAATTAGATTTATGTATCAATAATAAAGCCACAATTGCAGGGTTATGACCATCAGTGTAGAAAGGCTATGGCATTTTATTTATGGGCACCAGGTCTAATCATCAGGAATATCTTGGAAATACCAAACAGTACACGTTCCCTTCCAAATGATTAATTCCTTCCCCCTGTTGTAAGTGGAACTTGATACCCTAGTTGTGGTTTATTTTTTTAACTTGAAAAAATGCTAAGACCATTTTGTTTAAAGATAATGTATTATGTATTTGAGGAGTCATTTTGACTTGTCCCCCCTTTTTCCTACCCCACTACAGTTTAAAAGGCCTAATGGTATTTCCCCCCCCCCACCCCTTTTATTCTATAAGCTGTTTTCCCAAGTCTCTAGTAGTGTTTTTGAGTAAGTTTAGGAGTGTATCTATACAAGGGCATTTTAGAGTGTGGCTAGAATGGTAAAGAGCAGGTTGACACTTAGATATGAGGGCAATGGGATGTTGTTGTTTCATCAGAACAGTGTTCCAGAATTGTAATTTGTAACCTCTAGGGAATAGAGTACAAAAGATCAAGCAGTGGAGCTCCTCCATTTAATTAAAAATATTAAGTAGTTAGAAGTTGTTTCTAAAATACAGAATATCAAAAAGAGAAAAGGGTTATTTCACACTTATTTTTAGCCTGGTTTGAGTGGCCAGCGCAACCTAATCCATGACACTATTCATAGCATGTTTGTTAATGCACTTACACGTTTGTCTATACCCTGGAGTAACTATCATGTATTGGTACTCTTCAGTTTCATTTTTTTCTTCATTAGCTAGCGTGGTAGGTAAAGTCCCCAGGATGTCATCAAGATACATTTGAAAATATTAATAGGTCTTTGTCAGTTCTATCATCTGCTGTCAAGGTGCTTTGCCTATGCTGTTTTAGTCATCTCACACAGCAGGAATCCTATATTTAGTGCGTATCTGAAGTATGAATATAGCATGTAGTTTGTACATAAACTTCATTTGCAGTGTTTTTTCAAAAAATTAAGATGATTACTGATGAAGAAAGCAAAACATGCTTCATCAGTTACTTTATTGCCTAGTTATGTTTGGTGCTACAGAGAGCAAATAAAACAATCCAAATGAGATCAAAGCACCCAGGCTTCTGATCCAGTCAGCGGCAGCGCTGTTAAGCCTCAGTGCCTGCTTGTCATAGGTACTATCACATTTTATAGATGGAGCAAGCACAAATAGGGGCTGTCCAAAATTTCTATGTGCAACTCTGAAATGCATATCTGAAAACTGAACTCTTACCTTGTGCTTTCTAGGTGAGCATTTTGCTTATCTTGGTGTTGTGGTTTAATCCCAGGCAGCAACTAGGACCACACGGCCGCTTTCTCACCATCACCACTCCCGGTAGGGCAGGAAGGAGAGAGAAAAAAGTAGAGGCAAAAAACCTGGTGGATTGAAATAAAGACAGTTTAATAGAACAACAGTGGAAAAGGAAAGTAGCAATAATAATAATAGCCCAAGAATATACAAAATGAAGTGATACAACAAAAGTTGCTCTCACCACCCGATGATGAGTTGTCCAGCCTGTTCCAAGCAGCGATCACTGATGCCCACCCTCATTGGGGTGGGATGCCTGTGGTACAGAATATTCCTTTGGCCAACTTGTCCTGTCTGTGCTCCCTCTCAGCTTCTAGGGGAAGCTGAAAAAAGTCCTTGACTAACGTAAACATTACTTAGCAACAACTGAAAGAATATGTGTTATCAACATTATTCTTATACTAAGTCCGAAGCACAGCAGCTACCAGAAAGTTAACTCTATCCCAGCTGAAACCAGGACACTTGGGTTACTGGATTTTTTTTTTTTTAAACATTCTTTAAATAAAATCTCACAGAGAAATCATTCTTCTAACTGAAGATCGAATTGATCATTTTAAGAAGACATAGCTTCATTATAGCTTCTTTAGATGCTCTTTAGATTTGTTCACAAATAATGTTAAAATCTTAGTATCACTTAAGAGTGTTCATATTTGCTTGTAAAGGTTGCTTAAATGATTACAATTACTCTTAATTGTTTAAAGAGCATATTGTATGCAAATTGTATCATTGAATAAGACTTAGTCTTACAAGATTAATTTCAAAGAGAAATCCACAAATGAGTTAATGCAGAGCTATTTGACTTCCTGTACTGTTAGTAAATGGATCCTGAGAATGTATATATACTTATATGGAAATATACACTGGAAATTTGTTTTGGTAGGAAGTTTGGATTTTTTGTTATAAAACCAGGCATTTTGACTGCAGTAGAGGAGCAGCTTGTCCAAGTCAGTTTCTTGTGTGTTCAAAGACTGGTTCAGATTCTTTGCCCCTATAAAATGTAAACTTCTTGCTCAAGAACTTCTCTAGCTTAACTGAAAAAATCAGATTTTTTTTTTTTTTCTTAAAACAAAAGGCAATCTAGAGCTTTTGCATTTAAAAGTATTATGTGGGGTTTGGTTAACTGAAACGTGAATGTCTTGCTTTTGAATACTGAAAAATAGAGCAGTTGAGTCTTCATTTCTCTCAGGTTTTGTTGATTCATCCATACTGGTGTTATTTATAGGCTACCAACACGTTTTAACAGTTTTGAAATAATATGAAATGGTGCACTTACACTTTTGAGTTTCTTACTACTGGCAGCAGAAAGCTGTAGACTGGTAAATTATAAGCAAAAAAAAAAGTTTGGCTTGTTCTTTCAGAACTAGGTACATTGGGTATTTTGTCAATATGAAGGCAAAAAGCCCTGTAGGTTACATGCGTCTTACGTGGTTCTGGTGCAGGCAAGGAGGACATAAACACTTCATGTGTCTTGTTGTAAGTACACTATTTAGTGAACTCTTTGTAAATGCACTATTTAGTGACCATTGGGTTTATTTTGTCTATAACAAAAGGTTCACAGAATTTTTATTTTACAAAAATAACTCGACTTTATGATTTGTAAGAAAATGTAAAATGATTTACCTTGATGCTGTGTTGTTTTTATGGAGAAGAAAATACTACACGATAAACAACTAAAGATTAGAACTATTCAGTGCACTTAATAAATTGGCTAGGTGAAGTCTGTAGAACTCAAAGTAATACTAATTGATATTATCCATTTAAAATAAACCTAATAATATATTGTGCCAAAATTACTTGGGTTTATTAAGCTTTTTTGTGGAGTAGTATTCAAAAAAAGAGAAGGAAATTTATTTTTTTTCTCACCAGTATCCCTAACAGCCTCCTCTCATCTCCATCTCTCTCTGATTTCCTCAGTTACACTTTGTGTTTTAATTTATTAGTTCCTTCCTTGGAATCTTTAAAAACCTCTAATGTGCTTTATACATTCAGGTAGAACAGCCTTGGAAGAAAAAGGCACGTTAAATGCCTTATTTTCTTACTTTGCTCTGAATGTTTTATATGGTTTAATCTAGGTAATATTTCAGTTGATGTCAGAAATACATACCTGATTATAATAGAGTTTATTTGCCAAATATGAAAGTAGTTGCTCCATCAGTCTTAAAAATAGCTAAAGCAGAAGGAAGTTACTCAAATGCCTTTGAAACCCGTATCATTTATTCACAGTTAAAAATTAAGGAAAAAACATTTAAGCGCTTCGTGTGTTGGTTAGCAGCAAACAGCAGATTTTCAGGCCTCATGGGAAGTAAATACAAGAACTAGGATGCAACGGAAATGTGGCCTCTCATCCATCCTTCTGTGTAATCATTAAACTTACTTAGAGCAGAACATTTTTAACAATGTTTGCAGAACAATGTTGAATTCTCTCCCAGACTTAACTCTGGCAAACTGGGAGAAGTAAGGAGAGAAAATTTGAAGAAGAGAAGCTCAGTCTGGTTTTCATTTTCTCTACAGCTGTCATCTGGCTTTGAATTCTGCTGGAGAGCTACAGCTGGAGTCATTTTATTGCTTTACCCAGCATCCTTTTGCCTGCGCGCACAGAAATGTTTTAGTAGTCTTGGAAAAAAATGCAGAGTATCTCTTAGCAACCATAGGACAGTAATTATTATACCAGCAGCTGGGAGCAAACCAGATTTCCGTTGTGCATTAAAAACTGGCGTAGGTTACTTTACAGATGATAGTGAATAACCTGTGCCAGTACTGTACTTTGCAGGCTGTGGGTAAAGGATATTGAATGTGGGCGGTGTAATTGCTTTGGACAGTAGAAAAGGGGAATGTGTGCATCTGTGTTTGTGTGTAATACTCTGTATATTTAATATACCAAGCTCAGTTCTTGTGGAAAACTTTACATGTTTGCTTTTTACTTAAACGCATTTTCAATACAATAGCGTTTTTGTTTCTAGGCCTCTCCCTTCAGGCTGTCAGTGTTTCCATTATAAACACGGGGTTTCAGGTGTTGATGACCTTGTCGTAAAAACATCGCATGGGAGCAGGAAGCGCCATCCGAAGACAGCCTTTCTGATGCTAATAAATGCCATTTGGCTGTATCCAAACTACCAGTTTAATTAAAACCACAGAGTTCGGGATGTTCCTCTGGCATTGCTGTCGTGCTGCCCAGTGAACATTCACAGCTAAGTCAGGCCCTGGCTGCCCTGACGCCTTTCCATGTTGTCACAAAGGCGGGCGGTGAGGCTGTGCCCGCGTACCTGCCGCCGCTGGGCTGAGCCCTGTGCTCTCCAAACAGCTGTCTCACCGACTTCTTGCCTTAACAAAGGTCAGATGCCTTTCTCTGTCTCCCGCCACCCCCAAATTTGTCCTTGAAGTCAATTAGCTTGGATTGCGGTGTCTGTGTTGGAATTTTATAAAAGCATTCCTTTCTAATTGCTGCGCATAGGGCACAAAGGCTCGCTTTAAGATTAAGGCTTGTGTTTCATACATCAGTGTCTGGCTCCGGTAGTTAGCACTGTAATAGATGATCAGTGCCCCTATCCTTTATTAGATGGAGCCCTTCTTGACTGCCAAGGGGAGCGTGTGTGTCTGTCTGAGCGTGTGCATGTGTCTTTTTGCTCTATGGCGTAGGTAGTTTATTTCAGAAGTAAAAACAGGTGTGAATCACCTGCAGGGACAGGAAATAATGCAGCCTGTTGCAGATCTCGCCCAGGGATAAAGACTGGCTTGTGGGCAGTATGTGTTTTTTCCCTGGGAAGGAAGGAGTAGTGGTTTTTGCAGCTTTCATCCTTCTCCCCACACCACTCACATTGATGATAGCTGGGGGGGTAAGAGGGTTAGATAGTGCTTCTCTCCGTGGTTTCTGTAAAATGGCTTCTAGCTGTTAAGTGTGTTCCTAGCTTAAATAGTTTCTGCTTGTAAGCATTTATAACGTTGCTCAAACCAAAAATAGTTGTAAGCATTTCTTCCTCATTCTGAATGCAGCTCTCCCGTGGCTTGAACCAGTGTTTTGGAAGCTTTTTATGTCATTGGGCAGTGTATCTGCAGGAGTCCCTCCTGCTGGGAAGATGTTTGATAGTGCACTAATTTTTGATGCTTTTTGCTCTTAAAATAAGTATACATCCATGAAATCTAACTCTTGCCGCTCATTTCAACATTTCTTTGGTATTCCTTTCCCAACATTGCTTGACCAGAAAATTTAATTTTGATAGCAACAGGGTCGATTGCTTAGTGGAGTTTCCATGCTCAAAGATGTGAAAAAAGTACTACTTTCTGGAGTTTTGCCTGTGTTCAGAATTTTTCAGTGGAACTTTAACGTGATTGAGCTATTGTCTTTCATGGGGTGTAAGCTCTTTAGTATTAATTAAAGCTGATCATTATTAATCACTGATTCTAATGTTTTTCCACTCAGAGTGCTTCTGAACAATATATAAATTCTTAGTGATGTGACGATTTTCTTTCTCCTAAGGATCAATTACAGAAGAGCTACTTCCACTTTAACTAGATGTCTTAGAACTTGATACATTAGGCTTTTATGTACGTGAGGTGCTAATGCAATCCCAGAATAAGTTCCTTAAGTATTTCGATAAATGAAAATTAATGACTCAGTGTTAGTACTTAACCTGCCAAAACTTCAGGTTTGCCTGGGCCTCAGTAGTTTTCTGCAGTATTTTTGTTGTTTCCCCCTTCATGTTTTCTTGATATATACAAATCTTTATGGTAAAGCTGAAACATTCTAATTGCTGGAAGTTGAATGATGCCAGAATTTTCTCAGTGCTATCAGATGATGACAGCCAGTTAACTTTACAGCGTCTCTCAATACAAACAAAACATTCTACAGCACATATTTTGGCAGCCCAATGGGATTTGTATCAATATGCTCTACTGTATCCTAAGTATATCCCAGTCAGTTAAGCTTAAAGAATGAGAACTGTTTGTGTTTTCTGTTCTTTTCAGAAATTGGATCATCTCACAAGCCAATATTCCACCCAAACATACTTCCTCTTCTTACTCTGAGTGGCACATGTCCTGCAGATATCTCATTATATGTTGCCACATGGTCTCATTTTTATATCAAATTGCCTGATATAGCCTTAATTTCAAAAAGACAGTCATTAGTTGTTCAATACACACTTGCTGTAATTAGATATTTTAATTGAGCCAGTATATGTTAAAACTGACTTTCTGTTCCTTTCCAGCTGATCGTGCTTTTAATTTATTAAAAGGTCTGAGTTGCTTTTGCCTTAGTAGTCTCAGAATTATTTTTTTTCCCCTCCAATTGTATATTTGTAGATTCTGGCAGCCTTGTGGGTAGTTAGAGAAAGCATAATCTCAGAGACTGGTCTAATCTCTCCTTCTCTAAAGAAGTTCCTCAATCCGATTTAGCAACTGAGTTAAAGGCGCAATCCCAAGTCTAATGCTCAAGTTATGTATGCTCTGCAGAGAAGGAACTCTTATTTTTCCAAGGCTGACTCTCAGTAAAGAAAATAAGTATTTTAAAAATATGTATTTAAAAATACTTGTGTTTATAGATGCCTCTAGCATGTTATGTCGAATATGCATGCATTTATGTATAAACTTGGTGGGTTTGGTGTGGTTTTTGTATAAATGAAAAATCATTTCAAGGGAATTTTTTATGTATTCTAGACTACTCAAGAAAATACATCAGGTTCATTAATGAAAGATCACCTTTTCCAACACGAAACTGTAGTAACCAGTGAACCTTACAATGGTGCAAATTTAAGGCCTTCAGCATTTGAGGATTTCAACACCAGGAGAGCCTGTTTTCCCAGCCAACCAAACCAGGTAAGCCTACCAGCAAAAGCAGCAGTTCTTACTCTGCTGCATTAATGGCACAGTGTGGAGTTTCTGACAAGAAAGCACTTTCATTCTAAGTCCCTGTATGTAGGGATTGTATTCTCAACTTCTTGAAATGATCAGTATAAGCTTTGCAGCAGAAATATTACAGCATTATTGTGGCAGAGGTAAAGCCTTGTGAAGGTATTTACCTGTGCTTGTGGTGCAGCAGACTACATGAATAAATCTTCCCGTTTCTTTGAAGTTAGATTTCTGTATTACAGACTTATGTATCTGCAGCCTTGAAAAGCTGTTTAAATTTGTTCAGAAAATGTTAATTGGCCTTGAGCTCAATCTGGGTTATGTGTATACTAATACTGTTTTGATTAGAAATATTGAAAAGTATCTTTAAAATTCATGGCTTGGGTGCATTACACAGTGGGGCACTTCTGCTAAATATTTTTAGTGAAACATTGTTTGTGCTTTCCAACTGCCTATTTAAACTGAAATATTCTATTTCGGTCCAGAAAGGAAAACAGTATATCTGTTATGCATGAAAAGTATTAAGCTATTGGTAAACAGATTCTGAAAACAGGGAAAAAACTCCAGTAATATGAAGAAGGCTGATGTAAAGAGATTTTTTAAAAGAGGTCATATTTATACAACATTAGTTTGGAAAGGCAATGTTACAGCTTTTCCTTTAACAATATACATTTTGCTTTTTTCTAAGCATCAAAGAACTGACAATTTTTGTAGACTGTAGAAGTAGACTTAATAGTGAGTTGGATAATAATTAATTTGAGAGTCTTACACCTAGAAGCAAACAGATGGGAGGCTTTTTAGAATAAGCTTAATAACAGAAGTCAAAGCTGAATGTAAGTTCAAGTAGTTGTGAACACATCAGGAAATATTTCTGCTCCTTGAAATAAAGCTTTTTAATACCCTCAATCATTTTTGCAAAGAAAGATAGCATTGTATTAAAGTCTTGTATCAGCTGCTTTCTAATTGCTTTATTGGGCAAAAGAAACAGTGTTATCTAGAGAACTAACTAAAGAGCTTGAAATTATGAACTTCTGATTTTTAATCATTGATCTGCTTCAATTATCTCTTAGTATAAGTCACCTCGTATTTTTTCCCTCTCCCCATTTACTTGCAAAGAGAATTTAAAAATTTATTAGAATGGAATAGCCGGGTGATTAGGTTATTGCAGCTAACGCTTAACAGCTACAGTAATGCCTGATGTATGGGCTCTCACTCTTCACTGAGTTGTAAAGAAAACTGCAGTAGCCTAAAATACCTTAATGTTTTAAGAGCACGTATAGAATTGGCTACTGAGAAAATGATAGTTTAAGCTGTAGTATACAGAGTAGTGCCTGTGTGATAGAAATTAAATAGGAATGTCTTAGAAATGACAATGCCAGAATTCACTTCCTGTAGACTGAAGTTATGGGAGATTCCGTCGAAATTTAAGTAGATATTCTTTAAAATATTTTTCTCGTATTGTAGCACCACCTGCATCTGTCACTCCATGCTTTTTGTATGGTCCTGTGGTGCACGCATTTAGAACGTAGGCAAGTCACCAAAATCTCATATTCAGTATGTGCAGACGCTGCACTGTCTCTGCTGAGGCCCGTGTGTGTGACCATGTTGCACAGCAGATCTTCAGCTAAAGACCTATTTTGTTTCAATTTTGTATAAATAAGTTTGAAGACTCTTACTGTGCTTGTAAGTTGAATAGCTCAAGAAGCGTGTGCTGAAACTGAAGAAGTGATTAATGACAGTTCAGATCTTTACCTGTAACACTTTGACAGTTACTAATGCCCAAGTCCCTCAGCTCTTCAGCTTCTGACACACCAGTGTGTGTTTAACTTTAACTTAGTACTTTGTATCGGCTACTGGTGTCCTCACCTTGTGGAGCTTCAAGCTGAGCAGAGGCAGGTACGTGTGTCTGAGGAGAGACAGTGCAGGCTACAGCACCAAGCAAGGGTCTGTGCCTTGTTTAAAGGTGCACCCCTTCAAGTTAAAAATATGAGCGAGTCCAGTCACGTCAACAAAAATTTTCTGCTAAATTTCCGGTTGGCTAATTATAATGAGATTCTCTGTGGAATTTCAGTTTGCTGAATATTCTTCCTCCCTTCCTGTTCCAGCTGTTACACAGAGATGGCACTTGTACTCAGTTATAATTTTGAATGGCTAGAGGACTATGGGCATTGTTCTCATTGAACTTTGGTGGTGTTTGTACCTAACTAAATCTGGATTGTGTGTTGTTCTTAAGGTTTCACGTACCTCATGCTTTCACATCGGTCCCATTAAACACCCAGTATGTAAGCCCTTTATAAATAAAGCTTTTCCAACGTTTCTCCTGTTTGCTTGTTTGTCAGCATTTCCCACTTTTTTAAGAAATGATTTCTTAATATCAGTTGCATGAAGAAGATAATGCTGCCTTGTTTGTAACGTGTCAGACATTAAGCATCTTAGTAGGTGTTTGGCTGGGGGCTTGAAAAAAGAAATGGCTTCTATGTATGTGGTGTGCTCTGCTCAAACAAATAAAAAGCCTTCAAAGACTGAGAAGAGGTCAGATTTTACAGTTAGTATTTGTAGTGATCTTTAATGGCTATTAGCTGTTCTGCCTAATGGGAGGTTGAGGGTGGGTTTTTTCGTTTGAGGTTTTGGTTGTGTTTTTCTTTTAAACAATGGGTTTTATTTAATGTCTTAAATGCATGTGTAATATTCTGTGTGGCCAGTTGGGTTAAGGATCCTTTATGCCTGTAACATATGGAATTTTAATGACATTTTTGTTGCTTTTTCCCTTAAATAAAATTATGCTGTTAACTGTTCAAAAAGGCCAATTAGCCATAGCTAGTTATTGATGCTAAAACAATAGGCTCTTTCTCTTGTTTGAAAACCGAATGGAGTTGAGAAGCACTCTGCTTTTATAAGTGAAGGGGAGGCCCAACTGCTTGCGTGGGAGCCTGGGGAAGTATGGAGAAGCAGTGATGTTAGCTGAATAGGATAGAACCTTTCTTCACCCTGTATCCTCAAGACCTTGTGGAAGTCCAACTATGCGGCTTGGAGCCAAGAAAAAAAATTATTCTTGTTAGCATACGCCAGTTGAAGCTCCCAGGGCAAAGCAGCTCTAATTACAGTTCTGTACTTAAAATATATCACAGAGGGATTATCAAGCAGGGAAGTGATGGTGAGAGCAGGCTACAGATATTCTTACATAATCAGAAGCTGGCATATTTTAAGAAGCTCTTCCTTCCTCTTTCCCAGCTGCCTTCCCCCCTCTCTCCTCCTGCCCCAAAGCCAGGGCTTGCAGACTTCTGCATAGTAAGAGCATAGACACGGGCAGAGTGAAATAGAAGTGTGTTAACTTAAAGCATCGTCTTCAGTAGTTTGTTGTCACACGTTGCAACAGAATAGGAACATGCAGTTCAACCGCTGTCCTAGACTACAGAGTGGTGATACGTTAATTCTCATTAATTTGATCAGTACTAATAAGGTAAGGAGTCTCAAAGCAATGGTACTGATACCAAAGTTGCATTCCCAAATAATTCATGATTCTGGAAGAATTTGTGGAGCTAATGAGTTAGGGAGGGATTATTTATTTATTTATTTAAGTCTTTTCTGTGAGATGGTTTGCAGGCTTAGTGCCTGACAGGAGAAAAAGGCAGAATTTGACTTGAAGCTCACTTATATTCTGGCCCCGATTATAACAGCCCCACAGTGTAGGAAAATAATTGCCTGTCTGTAAGGCAGGAATATTGGGACATACTGAGACTTCTGCTTTTTTGCTGCGCTGTCTGCTATTCAGGAGCTCCTTCCATACACGTGCTAAATTTTTATCCTGTCACTATTTTCACCTTTTCTCGAAAGACACTTGTAATGTAACATTTAGTGGCAGCCACTATCTTACACTTAGATACGAGGTCTGCAGTATTTTGATGCCGATGATTCAAATTTGCCACCTTCATCAACTTTTTCATGCCCCCGTGCCCTTTTATCATAAGGCAGAATAAACAAGAACTCTATCTTATCTCTCTGCTGTTTGGTTTGTATGAGTTTAGCATGTTCCTTCTTACTTGTCTTTTGAGGTAAAAGGTCTCGAATTACGGTCAGTTCATTACAAGTTGAGAATTTAAAAAGTACTTAGGTGTTTGCTCACTGGTGTCCTAAACTAGTTGATTTAAGTACTGTATATTAGCTAAGGGAAGATGCATTTAGAAGCCACTGCTATTGATTCATCTTGTTACTGGGTTTTATTCTTCGTATGGCAAAATCTATGTCTAGAATACAGCTTTGAGAATAAGTGACCGGCATTCGATAGTCTTGTTGCAAAAGTGGAGGGAGTTTGAAAACTTCAAGCAGGAATAAGGGAAAGCTTTTCCTAGATAATGTGAGTAACTCGAATGTATGAGGGAGTTAATCTGACAGCAGTGGATCAGCACTGACATGAAATCAGCAATTTCACATGAGGTGTAATTGAACTGTGGAATTAGTTGCCACTGTAAGGTGTTAAAACCTGAATTTTGAGCATAATTCAAAAAGCAGTATCGAGTTTTATATGGATAACAAAATATCCAAAGCTGTTACAAAGTAATAAAAAGTCAGGAAAGAATACTACAGCTCATGGTTTTAATATCATGCAGAAGGCTCATTATTGTGGGGAAGTCTGTAAATTGTCCCAGTAAGAGAATAAGCTGAAGCTGTTTTATCTTCAGGCAGCCAGGAAAAAAATCCTGGGTTTTAATTTTTTTAATCTAAATTTTCACATTGTAGGTGGATGTAAATTTGGGGCTTCGCTATAGTAAACTTACCTTGCTTTGCCATTTCAGGTCCCACTGAAGTCAATCAGACACGTTAGTTTTCAGGATGAAGACGAAATTGTCAGAATAAACCCTCGTGACATTTTGATACGTCGTTATGCAGACTACAGGCATCCTGACATGTGGAAGAACGACCTGGAGAGGGATGACGCAGACTCAAATATACCGTTTTCTAAATCAGACAGTAAAAAATCTGACTATTTATACCCATGTGGGGATGGAACTAAGTTGAATTCCCTGAAAGACTCCAAGAGTTCTGTGGTATTTAAAACTCAGCCTTCCTCATCAAAATTTAAAAACTCGAAAAGAAGAAAAGAGGATGGTGAGCGCTCCCGCTGTATATACTGCCAGGAAAGGTTTAATCACGAAGATAACGGCAGAGGAAAATGTCAAGACGCGCCAGATCCTATTAAGAGATGTATCTACCAAGTTAGTTGCATGCTTTGCGCAGAGAGCATGCTGTATCACTGCATGTCAGACTCTGAAGGAGATTTCTCTGATCCTTGCTCGTGTGACACTAGCGATGACAAGTTCTGCTTACGCTGGTTGGCGCTGGTGGCACTCTCCTTCATTGCCCCGTGTATGTGCTGCTACCTCCCCCTGAGAGCATGCCATCACTGCGGTGAGGTGTGCGGGTGCTGTGGAGGAAAGCATAAAGCTGCGGGATGAGGCGGTCGCGTGCCAAACAGAGCTGAAAAATCTTTGTTTCCAGGAAGCATCTAACTTGGATTTGTGGAAGCTTTTTGGCAAGCTGAAGGGAATCTTCTTTCGTGTGAGAGGTGCTTGATGTGGAGGAAGCAACGGGACTTGTCAGACCTTGGCGTTTCCCACGTGCCAGCCATGCCTAACTATTTCCTTTGAGCGCGTGGCGTTTGTTGCAAGTCGTGAAGGAGATTTTGCAAAGGAAAGCCTATTCTTATTATTGGCTATAAAATGAGTATATAAACTATGATTATACTAAAAGGGATTAACTTTTGCCACTTTGTACATTCATGGTTTAGGTGAGGGGGCTCTTTTAAAAGGATTAAAACTTACCTGAGGGGAAATTTTAACTAAAAGTGCACTAGTGACAGTTGATTTAAGATTAAGAAAAGTTAATACTCGGCAAATGAGAAATGAAACTGATTTTAAGTGCAACTAAATCACTTATTAATAGTTTTTTGGAAGCGACTTTATGTATAAATAACAAATGTTTATATTTAACTAAATGTGTAAGGTACGAATTATTACATGTTAAACTTTCCTTCCCTCTGATATAGTAGGTATGGACCATATCTACTGTCACATTCCATGGTAGTATTTTAAATATTTAATTAGTTAATTTAGTCATATTTTTATTCCAGATGGAAAAATTGATATTTTCAGTCCTGTTTCCCTTCAGCTACAGTTTGTGTTGAGTTGTATCCATACATTCTGATAATCTAAAAACCTTTAAAATATTAATTATTCTAGTCTTGAGTGACCAATATTTTTTTGTTAAGCACAGATGTAATTGTCTAAAATGTTCTTGTTAGAACATAACATTTATTTTTATATATAAATGACTTTGATTTCAACATAATAGCAAAAAGGAAGTTGTTTCTGTTGCTCAACCAGCAAGTTGTTTTCTTTTGGGGTGTCCTCCAAAAATACTTTATTGCATATTCAAATGTTCATTAAGCAAAAGGTACATTAAGGCAGTTGTAACAAATTGTCATCAGTGTTCTTGTTTATCCTTCTGTTAAACTAGGATCCTGTTCAGCTGTTTATCAAGTACTATGATTAAAACAAAAGATTAATAACAAAAGTGAAATTGTTTTCATTATTTTGAAATGCAACTTCTTCTTATTTGAACGGGCAAGAACAAAAGTGCTGTGTGATGTGTTCAAAAGCAACAACAAAAGACTTAGCTTGAGAAATAAATTACAGCCCAGGCAAAATTGGAGTGAACTTCTTAATTGAGGAAATTTGGAGGGAGGATGGGGGAGGGAGTGAAAGAGCGTGAGTGTGTGTATGTGTGTGCGCGGTGGTATATCCTGTATGGTATCTGTTATGGCTTTGTATTTGCGAAGTGTTTAACTCTCAGATAAGAATTAACTGATTAACCTACGGAGAATCTTTTAAAACATTACACGCTTTGCTGTGTTATGAAGTCAGAAACATTTACTTCTCATTAAAGATTCATAAAACACTAAAACCAGTCATAATTCATTAGCAGAGGTGCCTATTTGATATCCTGGCTGGAGCGGGACAGACTGTCCTCAGTATACCTTTGTTATTGAGCAAACAGAAAACCTATTTGACTTTAAAAGATGCACATGACTGACTTTTTCTCACTTCCTATGCATTTCTTCAGTATATTTCGTGTAATTTTTCTTTCTGCATGTATCAGTGCCCTTAAGTTTCCTTTGTAGCCCAGAAGTAAAACGAGCAACTGTATATAACATTATCTGTCTGTAAAATACTTTTTAAAAGAAAACATTTATATTTATATTACAGCTTGAATTGACCACCTTGTGTACATAGATCATCTCAGAGTATTATTTCACATTGAAAAGAAGACAAATATATTGATAACTGTAGAAGTTATGGAAGAGCTTCTAGTTTTGTATTAAGAGTTGATTGGATGAATTAAATCCAAGAATATGACGTGGTAGCAGCAGTCTTGGTTTTTACTGTTTATATATTTGAAAGCTGCTACTCTGGTTGATTTTCATGCTTCACACATCTGCAGCTAAACTTCGGTTGCCTAGAATAGACTGTTAACTTTAAAAACAACTTTGATAAAAAAGGTGATGTTTTTCTAGTGAATGAGAGGAATTTAATATTTGGAAGTGCTAGGTTCCTAATTCAAGGTGAAGAGAGGTATGAACAACCTAAGAAAAGAACTTGCTGGCTGTGTGGGAAAGTGCTGTAGAATCATATTATGTACATACTTCAGAAAGAAACGAGTTTAATAGTGTTCTCTGAGCACTATACAATATAGTGAAACTCCTGGTCCTGTACTGTATTTTATATGAAACACATATGCTTTAATATTTTCATTGAATGTGTGCATTAATATTTTCACCTTGCGTTTAACCACTTTGCTGCTAAAATGTTTTCACCTTTTGCTTTCCTCTTTGAAGACTCGGTCCATATAAAAAGGGTTACTGAACTGAGCTATGTTCGCTTTTCCTTCTTGCGCTGGAAGCATCAACTGCATGCCCAGTTCGGGAGCCACTAAAGAACTCTGAAGACACGTGGTTAGGTAAGGTCTGGCTTTAGAGGGACGCACCTGTACTTTTTCTTCTGATGTTCAGGATCTTACCCACTGTTGCAGTTAAGAGATGAGTAGTGGAAGGTGGACGTACAGAACAGGCCGTTACATCTGTGCGTCTCTTGGCTTTTGACAGCACGTAACATTCGTTCTGTCTCTTTTGAAATACTTTCTTAAGCATTTGGAAAAAGAGACGTTTCTTCCCCAGATCCTTACTCCTCCCCCCACCCTTCACATCAGAAGTGTAGCTTGTCAGGCGTATAGCAGCAGAGCTTTGTGTTGCTTGGAGGGGAGGCCCGAGCCTTGGAAACCATCACTGAATATTAAGTCCCTCGCTTGTTGAAAGACTCAGTTACTGTGAAAATTAAGTATTTCCTCTTGAAAGCGGGGGAAGAAGTTAAATGATGGCAGCACTCGTGCACCATCTGCTGGGGGAAAAACATTCAGCTGCATTCAGGCATAATGTTTGATTACATAGTAATTTAACTGGCTATCGGTGCGCTACTTAAGCTATGTAACTTACTATGCACATACTTAAAAATATGTTGTTGAGCTTTAGTTTCAAATTTACAAAATAGTAATTTGAACTCTTACTGTGATTCTTTATCTCCTCATGCTTCTTAAGTTTCATTATTAATATTGATTGAAAATAAAAATGCCTTAAACGTATATTTTCTTAGGTTTAAAATAGTTACAGTGGCCTATTACGCAAGAGCATAATCAGGAATGAAATTAAAATTCTTTTGATTCTGTCACTAGGTTCATAAGAAAGATATTTTTTTTATTACTATTATTTATTTATTTATTTTCCCCCTTGAAGTTCTGTCCCGCAGCAAAGTGATGGAGTTTTGATGTTCATGCGGAGGGAATCCGGGCTTTTGGTTTGTGATAGGAATGAAGTTTGAGTGTGCACAGGTGGGTCTGTGCACTCGCACGTGCCATTCAGTAGCTGTGAAGGGTGCACCTACAGCTGGGCGCGAGATTAAAGCAATATTCTGATAATAATCTACAATTGCTATGGTAACTGTTTAGTAAACAGCAGCAAATGATGGCACAAAACTCGGATGCCTGTCCAGAGCTTATGTAAGGGATGTTCCAAACAGTCTTAACCAATGCAGTTTCCTTTAGAGATGTTTTGAAGAATGTCTTAATTTTGCATGTTGGAATATAACATTCCATTTCAGATGTGTTCTCTTCAGAATGATCTGTTGATGTGTACCTGGAGGGTAATGTTGAACTCCCGTGCAAATAATGCACAGGTTTAAATAAGACTTTAAACCTTTTCAGAGTTTATAGCACAGTGTGCAGCCAGTAGAGTGATACATTCACATTAGTAAAACGAAGATTGAGGGTGGTGGCTGGCAACAAAACAGTAACTTTTAAAAAGTGCCTTACGGCACTGTTAGTCCAGCAGCTGGATGGATAAAACTTCCATTTCCTTCGGTGCACTGATAGATACAAGGAGGGTTGGGGAGGGTTAGCAGCTGGCTGGGTTTTTTTCAGTTTGGGCAATTTTTGGTTTTGTTTTTGTTTTCCTGAAAGCTTCTCTCTCTTAATTGCAAAAGTTGTGGTTTGTTTAAGAAATCAAAGCCTTTGGTGAAGAAGAAGCCTTCATGTTCAAAGCTGCAGTATAAGCTGTACATAATTTTCCTTCCTTCGCTTGGTGCCATTTGCTTTCCACCCTAATGACCTCCAAGTGCCTCATGTGTATATTGTTCCCATTAAACCTCAACTGCTATTTCTTTCTACTAAATGATGTATAATTTAGTTAACTTATCCCATAGGTGTTTCCTTTATGAATATGAATATAGCTTGTTACTTTGAGTATATAATGTAAATATGCCTTTAAGCTTGTAACTGGTTTGTTACATCATATCCTTGTAAGCTGACGTAGCCGATAACACCATAAAAATTGTTTA
The DNA here is from genome assembly GCA_033628505.1 of Tringa tobata. Classification (NCBI taxonomy): domain Eukaryota; kingdom Metazoa; phylum Chordata; class Aves; order Charadriiformes; family Scolopacidae; genus Tringa; species Tringa tobata. The sequence continues at coordinate 7,750,500 of JAHREE010000101.1, forward strand.
AATGTTTTTTCCTGTAATTACCTGATTAAAACTATCTTGAAATGAAACAGCTGACATGTTTTTCCATTCTGTGTTGGGATTACTCAAAACAGTGCGTATGAAATGAAATGAATGTTGCGGCTGTAAATACAGGTAGTCATTTTGCCATAGTATTCTGTTTTCTGGTTAAGCAAAATGTTAATCAGATAATTTTATGATTTTAAGACTGGTCAAACATTGCCTTACCTTCAAGCTCCAGCATCTTTCATTGTAAGAACCACTTTTAAGAGTTGCTATAATGTTTTAAACAAAAACGTGCTTGTACCAGCTTGCTTTGTATTTACAGCAGTACTTGTCCTTGACATCATGCTGTGGAGGTCAAGATTCCTTCATATAAATCATGTTTGAGTTCCCACTCAACTCCACCACAAAAATGTGTTATCTCTGAATATAAGTCTAAGCTTTGTGCAAGTTAAAGATACACACCTGAAAAAGAAAGGAAAACTAATCAGTCCAGAAAGAAAAATGAAGATGAACACAAAGAAATCTGTGAGACTGTAATTTGAAAGCTCAGTGGTCAGGGGTTAGGATGGATTATTCTCAATTAAACTGTATTTGCCTCTGGCTTTTGCAAATGTTTTCTTATTGGTTACAACTGATGAAGTAATTGTTGCTGTTCATCTGATCAGTGCCTAACTTGAAGAATTTTATTATTGCTGGGTGTAATCATTACATGGACTATTATCTGTTGATAGTTGAGCTTTTAATTGATGATTTGAAAACACAGTTCTACCAGAGAAAGGAAACGGGCGAATGAATTAAGTGACTAACAAGTTGAGGGGTTAATAGAGAATATTATAGGACTAGATGAAGACCACATATGAGAAACTGATTCAGCATTAATCATGGTTTCATAGAAATTGGAAACCCTAGCATTAGATCTTGGACAAAATTACCTAAATATCATGGATAATAGATGATCTTCTGGTTTTGAACAAGAAAAAAGGATAGGTGAGGGACTATGTGCCTTTTTTTTTTTTTTTTTTTTTTTTTGGACAGGTAACTCCAAAGTCAATTCCTGGGGTTCATAAATTAAATCAAAAGCTGAAGTTAATCCACTGACTGTGGATTAACAGTCTGTAGACCACAGACCTAGTGGCCAGTTTCTTAAGGAAGTTCACAAAAATATCCCTATTAGTCCTTGCCACATAGCAATTAATACTCAGTATTTGGTATCACTGTTTCTTGGCCCTTTTGGTTTATTCTCATGGATCACTCTCTCCTCCTGTACCAGAATGGAAAGACTTTAGTCTGTAGGACTGTGTCATCACTTCCATCATTTGGGAACACTGAGCGATATAATGTAATTTAATAGCTTGGAAACACACATAACAAATACATGGATACAAATAAAAGAATAATCCCACATTTCATACCTTTAACTTGAGGTTGCAGAGTGTTTGCATGCACGCACAATGGGATCTCACTAAAATGCTTTGAGTACTGTGACGTGAATGACTAGCAGTATTTACTTTTATCTGGAAGGAAAAGAAAGAGGTAAGTTAGTTTTTCAAGAAGCAGGCAGATGTCCCTGCCCTGACTTGAGAAATCTGGGAATATTTGAGAAGATAATGACTCTCACTGACAGAATAAGCCTCTTGGATGAATTGTGATTTCAGCTAAGTGGTGATTTGGCAGACTCCAGGCACATCTGAGTACCCAGCAAATGATACCTGATGTGTTTTAAGCAATATATGGTTATTTATGTCAGTATGAAGTATTGCACAGGAACAATTATTTCATATTTGGCATTTACTGCTTTTATTTATTTCTTTTTAAAACCACCAACAAAACAAATCTGCATTCTGATATTGAGTAGTACGTATCGGGGTAAGGTAAGCTGGCCAAAAAGCTCTGTGTTCAGTGGGAAGATAAATGGAGAGGAAAACAAAAAAAAAAAGGGGTGGACAAGCTCTTTTTAGTTCCTACCCAGGCCTACGTGGTAGATAATGAAACAACTCCTAAATGAAAGCTGTTGCAGTCTGACCTGCTGTCTGAAAACGGAGACTTTATAGAAAGACAGATCTAGCTGCTTTTCATGGTAATGAGCAACCTTGCTAAGAGAGAGTTCTGATTTCACCACGAAGGACAATGCGCAGATGTTAATGAGCTTGCTAATAATAGCAAATACTGCTGGGGGGTGTTGTGATGGTAGAACCATATTTAGTGGGATCAACAGTAAATGTTTGAAAGAAAAGGAATTATCTTTTTTAAACATGGGTAAGTATTGATCGATCAACTCTGTTTCTCCTGACAATGCTACAATTAGCTGTAAGAAAGCTGTAAGATCCTGTTGGATGCAAAACTGGCCTTGAATTATGGGCTAATCTCCTCTAGTCCAACACTGCAACCTGCCAAACCGTTCCTGGATGAACTCTCTCATTCCACTACAACATTTGTAGAGAACAAAGCCATTAACATGTATTAAAGACCTTGTAGCTCCCAGCGTAGGTAACTTGCCGTTTTATATCCCATGTCAACAGCAAGTAGTGTAGTGAAGTATTTCTTTCAAACTGAGGATATGAGACTTATTTCTGTTACTTCTGAAGAAAAAAAGGGGTTGTGAAACCATATTACTGCTGTCAGCAGCTGTCACTGTCCCTTTGCCAGAGCTGACTGTCCCTTCGTATCTGCCAATGTGCTTAGGTGCTTTTCTGTTCTTGCTTTACATTGCCTGTGAGGGAAGTGTTACAGTGACTTGATCTTTCCTATGCTTTTTCCATAATTTGTTTGTTTTTCCTTTTGTGTTGTCTGAAGTCATCTTCAGCTTTATCTGTCAGCATATAGAGTTTTTACAGGCTGTGTGTGCATCTGATGACTATGCTGCTGATTACTGAATGCCAGTCATAAACGGTATTTAGAAGTTGTATCGTAAGGGCCAAAGGAATACAAAATATTGCATCTCTCAAATACGGTAATGCTGAGAAGTTCTTTCTGTTATGTGGGCATCCAGCCACCACTGACCAATCTAAAGATCTGGTGTCTGAGTCTGATACAGTTTTACCTAAATTCTCATTTGTCTCTTGCCTATTTGCATGTGACTGACTGTAAGGTAGGTATTGAGGTGAACTCTCCAGTACATTACTGGGCAATTCTTTCCCAGGGGAGGGGGAAAACTGGATCCTGAAGCTCTAAACAACTCTTGGTTTGCTCTCTTGCCCTAACAATCACATCAGTAATACAGTCAAGTAATTTTAACAGTTGTTGAAACCAACATGGTGGAACAAATTAGTTAGGGAGGGTTGTCACTGCTGACCTTCAACAGTACTAGAAATTCTGTTGAGTCACCAGCTGTGCAGGATCCATGTTTCTGTTTTCCATGACATCACAGCTATGTGTTAAAAATGCTGCTTGTGAAAGAGAGAGCTCCTTTTCTTTTAGGGCTACTTCTGTCATGAGAATGAAGAAATGACTATGCCTTCTTCCTTGGGCTTGGTGGTCTTCAGACACCTGGAAATTGGTGGAGGCATGAGATGTGAGAACGGTGATCCTCAAGCTGAAGAGGTACAGTGTGGGACAGAGGGTAAATTTTGTATGTGTGGAATAATGGGAAGGGGGGGGGGGCAGAGGAAGAGGAGCATTGTCTGGGCCCTGTTCACAAAATTAACTTCTTCAACAAGTGATACAGTATTCACAAGAGATTTCAAACTTTCTAAACGTAGCTATGCAGTTTCTGACCTCCCCAGGGTCTTTGAGCCTCATTGTGTACCTGAATAAATATATGAGGTCTGTTACAGTCCAGGTCCTGGCTCTCCCACTGTCTCTGAAGTCCACCAAGTCATAGTATAGAACACTTCTCCTCTTAAATAGTGCTTGTCTGGGATTTGCATAGATGAATAACTAATTGACTGATATTGAAGGTTGACTGTTCTCCAGATATTTCAGTTACCATCCTGTTCTAAAGTAGCAGTGGTATTCAGACTTCTCAATAATTGTAGCTTGTGGCAGACTTGCGTAGACAGCTCTGTGTTACCTATGTTAGTAAATTTGTATTTCTAAAGTCACAGTTGTGAAGGAGTATCCAGAAGGATTTAGTGCATTTGGAGCTGGTTGGCCAGAGAGGTGGACAGGTCCCCATCCTTGGAGACATTCAGAACTCATCTCGGCATGTCTCCGGGTAACCTGCTCAAACTGACCTTGCTTTGAGCAGGTGGGGTTGGACTAGGCAATCTCCAAAATCACTTACAGCATCAGCAATTCTGTGGCTTGTTTTTCAAGAAAATGAAGAATTTGGAGAAGAGAGCAGCTTTGGAAAAGTGATGTGATTTTGCGCCTGCTAAATCTGATCTCTGATTTGGAGGCAAATCCTAATCTTAATGCTTGAATGTTTCAAGTAGCATTGTCATTTTAGTCATGTCATCATTATACTTCAATATTTTTCACTGACAGAATATCTTTCCCGAACAAAGGCTTCAATATAAGTAATAAGTATTAGCATAGTATTGAGGTGAGGGGGAAAGCTATTCCAACTGTTACTAAGCTTAAAAATATGCACAGGTGTTTGCGTAAGTACTGAACAGCTGCTTCACATGCTCTTTTGGCACAGAAAATGTTTTCCCAGAGCTGCTAACTAACTTTAAGATAGTTTAGTAAAAAAAAAAATAAAAAATAAATCAGGCCCTCCAAATCTTTTCCAGATTACCAACCCAGTTTAAAAAGCATCTCCAAAACCTGGCTGGAAACTGAGGCAAGTTTCCTGAGCGGAGTGTACTTGGAAGGCACGTGGACATCAGCATCAGTGCCAGGGTGAGACTGGACACGGGGGTGGGTCCTGATGGGCACAGAGCGCGCAGCCAGTAACGGCTTTGGCTCCGGGACCCTCTACCTGCTGCAAAATGGAGCTAAAGGATGAGTGGGGAGTTGAGAGGATTGAGTCATTCCCCTTCGTGCCTCTCCTAAAAAATCAAAGTAATGTTACAGCACACAACCATCCATCCTTAGACAGACATTTGTCTCCTGTGGTTACTAGAATAGATTTTAACTATGTAATTGCCAGTTCATTTTTTTGTCCTGTTTCTGTCTTACAAAGTTCAGAATAGTGAAATATGCTCAAGACCTTGGCCCTTTGTATGTTTCTAAAAAATTTGAAAGTACCTGAACTGCATTGTTTACTTGTCAGATATCGTGTTGTCTATGGATGCCTGCAAGCTTACCTCAAGCCAGTTCTGAAGGGGTAGCTCTGGCTCATCAGCTTACTCAGTAACATGCTGATCATGACTCAAGTCCTTCCTGCACTCTCCTTGATGACTTCATGCTCTCTGTAGCTCTTCTCTCCATTGATCTACCAGTCTTTCCAAAAAATGCTTGTTTCCCGAAGTCTCCTTTCCCTTTAGACCTGTTACCTCTTTGCTTTCTTCTCTGTCCTCATTTGTTCGGCCTGATACCTCTAAGCTGACTCAAACATTCATGACTGTGGTGGCAGTTCTAACCACTGACAGTGTTGTCTTCCTATATTTATTAATTGCAGATCTCATTTCTTGGTAAACACTACCTTGAGACCTTACACTAATGTAAGTAAAGTAGGTGGGGTTTGCTCTGCGATTAACAAAAAACAAACAAACAAACAAAAAACCCAAAAAACACCATAAAGCAACTCGGTCTCTCCTTCCAGCAAGGAAGCTGAGGGAAGGTGGGAGTGGATATCTTGGTTGTACTTTTCCATGCTACCACTCTCCAGTCTTGCAGTAATACACCTTTGTCCAGGAGGAAAGGTGACGCTGGCACCAGAGTTATGATTGTCAGCCACTGGAGTTGTAAGGCTCACTCTTAACTTCACACCCCAAATGTGTGGCTCTTATGTATCTACTGAAACTCCTTCGCTGCAATAGTTATCTCCATCCTCTCTTCAGCTTCTCTGTTTCTACCTTTCAATTTCTTTAACATACGCATTTATGTTTAGAGGGAGAAGTAGGGTGAGAATGCCAGCAGATTTGTATTGTAACAGTAGATTAGGACAGTTACTATTATTTAGAAGAATTTAGAAAACAGGCTCAACCTGTTAAACTTTCTATTTCTAGATGACTTAGAGTAGTTTCAGATCTTCCAAACCAGTGCAGGTATTTCTAATTCGCTGAAGCATGATCTAGAAGTTGCCTTTAACACACCCCTAGGGTTTAGGCTTCAGTTCCATCTCAAGTGCAAAGCTACCTGCCCTTGGCAACCGCTTTTTTTTAAGTTCCTCATCTTTTGATTTTTATTTTTTCATTCTCTTCCTAAGCACTTGCACTTGAAAAATCTACTTTTAATCTTCTGAGGATGATATAGAAGCCTTCCCCTTCATGGAGCAGGCAATCTTTAGGTAATACAGTGGAGTCTTTTTGTAGACCTGGACTGCACACTGTATGGGCTTGCTCTTCAATTCACAAGTAGCGTGTACTAAATCAGTGATGGTTTGTGTTACCATTATTTATCCACAAATGAGCATTTAACAAATATAGAATAAATGAATATTTAACAACTTCCTTATCAGGCTGTTGGATAAAGAACCGTCTTTTACAAGATATCCAAGTTATACGGATATGTAAATGGTCAAACTAGATCCTGGTCTGTGTGGGGCCCTCTTCTGGAATTAGTGCCTTCTGAAATTTTTGCATGTGTGAAAAATCTCACTTTGTGTTACTGATGATTATATTGTAGAAAAGGTTTTTAAGCATGACCAGTTCAAAACCGTGTGTGTGGTAACTGGACGTAAGAACTTTTAAATGAAACTGCTCCCATGTGTTGTGAAGGTCATTTAGGAAAGGCTGACATCATGAGTGATTCATGTCTGCAAAAACAGAGCGACTGACATACTATCACAACATCACTTGAGATGAAAGTCTTGGCTGTGAGCATTTGGTGATCATGCTGCCAGGACTCGGTGGAACTTTGACATCTGTGAATGCAGCCCGTGGGGAATTTCAGTTTGCATATTTACATGGATGATCAGATGGCACCTTATCAGCCACAGTCCATCTTGCAATGAATTTTTTTTTTCTAGTTCCACTACATGGTGTAGTTAGGACTTAACTATATCTCTGATTTGGAAGATGAACTCTACTTGCAGTAGTCTTACCAGCTGCTGATGTGTTTGAATAATCACTTACCAGACTTTAAGCAACTTCTGAAATGTGGCTGGTAACAACATGCTAATATAATTTTTCAGTGAGTTCTTTGTTTCCTGTTTTAGACAGTAAGTAGCTTGCCAAAAGCACATCTACAGTGACAGTTTAAAGAAGATCATGAAAGATTGTCAGTTCACTCATCTCGACTCGTTACAAAAGTGGAAAAAGCTTGTCAAGAGGAGGTAGGCATCAACAGGTGCTTCTTTCACTGTCAGTGGACATAGCTAGGATGCAGAAGTATTTAAAACCCTGCCATGTCATTGTGTATCATCACAATATCTGAAAAATTAGTGTCTTACCTTTCTCTGTTTGTGATAGTGGCTGTTAGGTGACAGTTGACAGTAATTTGTGATGTCAAATCAGGACTGAAGAAAAGGTTCTTCCCACATTTTTTTTTTCTGGTAGCATCCTCTAGGTGAATTATATGTTGCAATACAGAAGCTTATAGTGGTCATAGGTATCAGGTATTCGGGGTGTAAAGTTCCAAAGAATTGCTGAGTGCACAGTCTTTGTTTCTTCCAAAAACTTTAGCTTGCTGAAAACTTTTACACCCTGTAGCTATATCAGTAAGAAAGCAGCAGTTTATCAGTCAGCCAGATAACACTGTAGACAATGTCTTAAAATGGCTTATTGACAGTCTTCTTCAGGAGAAATAGCTCCTGATGAGTTATTGAGGCCCGATGCTAAACATCAATTGTAGAAGGTTGCGTCCTTTTTTTTCAAGCTAATAGTGGATGAGAATGAGAAAGCAGAAATGGGGTTTACCTTGGCAGCTTGATCTTCAAGCTGATATTGTTGATATTGTTTATATTGTTTAACCTTTGTATTAGTTCTGCTCTTGCATTCAACTCGATCACAGCCATTCCAGCTCTTCTACCAACACAAATATCTCTGTGAGCACTCTGCAGAGACACGGCATGAAAAGTTTCAGTGGGGCAGAAACTGAGCATGTCCCCAGGAATGGCAAAAATATCCACTTCTAAGTTGAAACAGAATGTAGTATCTTAAGCAAAATTTCCACAGCCAGGTGATTCTGCTCCTCTCCCAACACCAAGTACATACCAGAAAAGTGGTGAGGTCTTTTTTCTTTTCTTGTTCTCAGTCACTTGTTTGCCTACATACAGTGTTCCCTAAGGAGCATCTGCACATGGTTAGGCTCTTATGCAGGCTACCTGCGGGACATCAACTTTGGGTACGTTTGTTCTCCTCTATATGCATGCTGCTTTAGAGTCCTTTTGACAGGGTCGTGGCCAGCTCTTCGGGAGATCTGTTATGAGCTTGAATCTTTGACAACAAAGATCAGACAAGAACATGATCGATATCGCTTGTACTCTTACAGGTTCCTGTGGTGTGACTTGAAGCCTCCTGGTGTTTTTTGTTTGTCTAGCAGTGACAGCGTTACATTTCATCAGGCACCTCAGCAATGAAACTGCAAGCCTGTGCTAAGATGTATGGACCATGACAGAGTTTTCTACCAATCATCCCCTAGGAACAAATTGAAAAAAGCATCTCCTAAACAAGATTTCAGGTAAGAGAAAGTGTATATCAAGGTTTCTAACAATAATATTACAAAATTCTTTAGTTATCAGGTTGGAGGGAAGTGTACCTTCAGCTTGAGGTCCCAGCAAAGGAAGCTGATGCATTCCATTTGAAATAATGAGGTCTGATTAGATGGGTTCCCTGATCTTATAGTCGTTTTTTACACCAGCTTTTTTTCTTGCCTCAGAACTTCCATTGTGACCCTACTCTATTGCCATTTAGCATTTTCATTATTTCTGTCCATTATTAAGCACTACCTGCACAGCTTGAAATGCCATAAGGCTCATCTCTCCTTCTCCCGCTCCCCCCACATGTTCTGATAGGCCAGGTGGGAACGCCTCACCTGCCTTCTGTGCCACCAAAGCTCCCAAATACCTAGTGTCATCTTTATAAACTGAATCACTACATAACAACCTGGAAAGGGGCACTGACAATGTGTGACCTCCCTGTGTGTTGTGTTCCAATGGCCTCGTGTTCTATTTTTAGCTCACTTTCAGACTGCGGTTGTCCCAAATTCCACTTTCCCTCTTTGTTTGGTTCAGTACGTCCACTCCAGCTGGTAACAGGCCTCTGAGTTTGTCATTGCTCAATGAATGAACCACATTGATAATGTTTTTGTAAGTTGCATGGAGAAACCCTGTTGTGCTTTTCCTCCTTTATTCCCTCTGCTGTAAGAAGCTTGCAAAAATTTTAGTGTCACTTAGTCACACATGAATAAGATTCTTTCAGTGCCATGAAAAAAAAATGTCATTGAAAGGCCAGTTATGGAAACAACTTTAATTTCCTTTAAATCCAGTAGAAGCTGTATTAATTTCCTTTAAATCCAGTAGAAGCTGTATTTATTCATTTTATCTCTGAATTGGCCCTCTAACTACTAGAATTTCTTACTTAGGTGCTCTTATTGTGGTATATGTTTTGAGTGAATATATTTTTCAAGCAAAACTGCATGGATTTCAACGTACAGATTGAGGAATGTCAACAGAGAAACACACTGAATACTTCCAAAACTGTTTTAACCCATAAGTGGTTAATGTTAACATTTGTCTAGTGCCAATAAAGTTAAATTTATGTGGCACGTAATTTAGGAAATTGAGTAGGCAGAGAGCTGGTGGATGCCTTCTTCGCTAAAAAAAAATGTTCACTTTCCGTTAAACGCTCACACACATTTGTCATAGCAACCTTGAAGGTGGCCATAATGCTAAGCAAAATAAACAGTGCTAGCATAATGTTCACTGTAATAACATGTCTCATGAGCTAGTTCAGTACTCCTTTTTATTACCTTATTTTCATTGCTCATTCACTGTGTTGGAGCTCTGTTTTGTGGTTTAATCATTATTACATCATTTTCCTTTCTTAATTTAAAGCTGCTGCCCTTTTCCTGTCATTCCATGCCACCTCTTTACTACGTGCACGTATCCCTCTTAACTTGCTTTATTTCTTAATAGTGAGTTCTCTATTAGTTCCCAATAAAGACTAATAGTTGGATAAATTTTGTATAAATCGCATTAGACAATGCTTTGTCATTAGGAGGGGAAAAAAATAACCACTGAAAAAAAAACCCAAACCACCAAACAAGAAGGATTAACAGGAAAAGAGCAATACATTTAACAAAGTATGACAACCCAAAATGCATAGAAAAGTTAATCAAAGTCCGACATAGTCACACTTACACAAAACAAAATTCTAAAGTTTATAGCTATGCTCATTGAATTTCATAAATCATTGTCAAAGCACCTGATATTTTGCACAAATCCTGGGTTTCAAGCAGAAAAACTGTTCTCTATTCCAGTCGTCTTCTACCCCCTGTTCCTTTTGTAGTCTAAAAAATCTAGGTAAAATTGAGCATGTTTACAGAAAAACTTACCAGAGATTTCCAGCAGATGGACAGTTGCTGCTCCATGTGCCTTCCCAGTCACTGCTAATACGTATGGCAAAATCCTCGCTGACTCTCCCTGGGAAAGTCCTCCTGCCAGGTCAGGATTGAAGAAGGACAAGGATTCAGGGCTGGCACCCTATTTTTACCTTTTAATACCTTTACTCCTTTTACCTTTTAATAATCAACATAATGAAATAACTGAACTGCTAATTCTTAAGCAACATATATGTTCTGTATATGAATAGGAAAAAATGAAAATAATCTATTACCCTTTTCCTTAGGAAAAACATACTAGTTCATCATGCAGATATCTATTTTTATCTAGTAATCCTCCTCATCTGAGAGATGAAACTGTTCACCTCAGATGGCTTGTGTAGAGAAAAAGAAATATTCACTTTTCAAAAACCCTTCTGATTCTATGCAAATTTGGGAAAATGGGCATTTCTAAAAAAGTTTTGTATTGTCCATCTTCTGGTATCTCCATGTGAAGAAATGACCCTTGTCATGTCCAAAGTACATCTCATAATGTTTATCCATAGTGCTATATTTATGGAGAGACTATCTACAAGTGATGTAGTGTCCTCCAGGTTTTAATGAACAGCAGAAGGAACCAACAGGATGACAAGAAATCAAATTTAATGATACGTTATGTATATTTGCTTTATAAAACCCCAAAGAAAATGTCACAAATCCTTCCTCCCAACCAAAAATGTAATCTACAGAAAATATACTTGTTTTCAGGAGCTTTTTCCAGGTGCTGATGCTTCACCTTCAATGATTATGGAAGCAAATGGTGAAGTGCACCTAAAGCAGCAGAGTTGCTCTTGTTTAACTGTCCACACTGAAAATACTGTATCATTATTATTGCAATGGTTTTGTGGTTTCTCTCTTTTCTCACTAATCCCCCTCTCCTTGTGCAATGCTCATCTACCAGGATAATGGGGAGGAAATACCATTAGGCAAAACTCATTTCCAAAGATCTATCTGCATGAGTAAGGACTTGCAAGAGTGCAGATTGAAAGTCTGGGTCAAATTTGGCTAAAGCATCATAGCTTTTTTTAAAACCAAAACAAACAAACAAAAAAACCCCTTTCTTCTTCCAAATAAAAAGGAAATCCATTTAAGCAACATTCTATAAATGGAACTAAAAGGTCTTTACTGATACTTTTTCAGCAGCACAATGTGACAATTCATTTATGGAACTGGGTTTGAGTATATGCGCTCTAACTTTTTCATGCAATGGTATTCTAAAGAAAATAATAATTCACCAAGAGCTGGTGGGCTAATGCTGTTTGTCTTTGTTTTATGATGTTAATTAGGTTTACTTGATTGTCTGCCATTAACCTCAGACCACAGGATTAACTGAGCACCCTTCATATTAACTCTCTCATCAGATAATTATCATTGCTTTTTCCATGCAGTATTATTACATACAACATTTACTTTCATTTCCTCCAAATATTGAATAAAAAGTGTATTCATTATATAATGTATTTACTCTTGCAGTCATGAAGTCATGAACTCATTTTAAGGACTGAGGAAAAGAAGCAAATACAAAATGATTATGGGCAAGACATGCTGTCTGCCTCAGCAGTCAGTTTAATGTCTATCATGGAGAAATGTATTTTCCAAGGCCAATTGTGGCACAAGTATTTTTAACTTGCCCTTGCTTACACTGGTTTAAATCTGGAGTAACTCACTAAAGTTAGAGAGTAGAAGCCTGGATGAATTCCACAAAGTGAGAAAAGAATTTGGCTGCTAGCATATAAAGCTAAAGCTGTTAATCTTCCTTTTGATTCTAGAGTTGGTCATTTCTTTATAAATGTTTACTACAGTTGTAGTATCTAGGAAGAAACTTATTTAACACTTTCAGCTGAAAATATATTTTCTCCTCCTGAAATCTGTATCTCAAGAAAGTATCATATTCTATCAAATGCATTAACCTCCCTCCCTTTCTGTACAGCGGGACTGCCTCTGCATTTCTGAATCTTACCAAGTGCTTTCCTTTACAATACTTCCAGGAAGTAAGGATGTGATAGTATTCCTATTTCATGGACAGTCTCATAGGGGTTGTGGCCTAAATTCAGAGCAAGGATTTTTTCCTCAAGTGTCTCTGTTGGCACTTACAGACACATTCAGTTGCCTTATCTACTCAACACGGAATGGCACTTAAAAGTCACTCAATGCCTAATATTTCATGTGTGAAGTTATATTATCTGTTGGACAGACATACAGGTGCATCAATTTGCAACCCTCTCAAAGAGCTAGCTGCTGGGCAGCTCCAGAGCTCTGCCAGGATTCACAAAACAGAGGTTCCTCATCCTTTTTTATCCATGATTCTTGATTTACTACCTAAATCTGGAGTGTAAGTTCTCCAGTAAGACAGGCATATGAGGTGCTCCCCATAGTTCAGCCTGTCTGAGTAACCCCTTGGGCTGTGGGTTCCAGGCTTGGTCTCCAGCAGCACTGGTGTGATGGTTCCTAGGTGACTGCTCCATCCACCGGGTGCTCTGACAAATCTCTTTAGTGGAGTTTGCTTTCTATAGAACACATATTTGCTGTGCCCAAAAGATGCATTTTCAAGGCATGCAGCTGGGCAGGAGAGGACTGGGTTCTAGAAATTTCCCTGTGAATCCAATTTATTTATAACTGATGATCTGCAAGAAGAGAGTTTGCCTAAGAAAGCCTCAGCCTGTTGGCTACACGTTTGGATGTCCTACAATACACAAAATGCTGGAATAGTGAGTTGAAGTGTACTGCCTCCAACCCTCTTTTCTTAGCTAAAAACAGAATTTGACTGTTACTTAGAAGAAGAACAGCAACACTTGGATCCTTGCCAGCTGTTCAATGTGTCCTACTGGATAACCAACCTATCTTCTGCTCAGATCACTCAGTCTTATGCGCTTCACCCTTCAACATCCAAGTCTTGTCATGCTTTATGGAGTATAGGCTGGGCACTTACAGGGCATGCATGTCAGCTGGTAGCATGCAAAACCTAGCTGAAGATTTGAGCACCTCCAATAACTTGTCTGCAAGAAGGCTGACAGAGCTGAAAACTGACCTGGAGACTCTGCTCCAGCACGTTACCCTGGTTCCTCCCTTCTGGCCACCATATTTGTCATCTTGAAACTCAGCAGTGTCTCAGTGGAATCGCAAACTAAAACCAATTTTTTTCCATCTAAAAATATTTTTTCACTACCTTTGTTTTATCTTTTTGTGTGGAAAAACAGCAAGGAGCACCAAGCCTCTGTGAGAAAGGAGTGGTGAAAAGATCCTTGCATGCTCATATGGTGTACTCAATTTGTCTTAGCACAAAGAAACTTTTCCATTGACATTGAGGGAGTACGAGTAGCTTGTACGTGCTGTGATTTGAAACTGTTACCAGATAAAGAACTTCCCGTCTTGCAAGATGCTGAACTCTTCATCTTAGTAAAGCCAATAGGAAACACCATACCTTAGGGTTTGGTCATGTCTCAACGCTACTTACTTTTTTCTTCATATTCATGACTGGAAATTTTCTAGGTATTCTGGTCTCCAAATGGATCTCTATATTGTAAAAAATAGAACAAAGATGAGTGAAACCTCCTAGAAGAAAACACTTAAATACTAACATGTGTATAGGTGTCACCTAATGATGGGAACAAATAAGGGGAACGATAATTTGTGAAGATCAGCATCAAGAGCTAAGATAAAATGTATTAAAAGCAAGTTTATTGCTAAAATGGGGGTTTTGAAAGACTGTAAGGAATATCATTCTCACACAACGACCTAAATGGATCTTCATATGGAGCTACATGTAACTGTGTGTATGGCGGTTACAATGAAAATCAGCTAAGTTGTGAAGCAAACTTATTTACTAGTTTGTTTTTATTTAATATCTTATATGCTGATGCAGAAGCCAGAAGATCTGCTGAAGCAAAAACCCTCTAAGAACACATTGAACAGAGAAGAGAGTTAAAAAACAAGGGGCAGAAAGTGTATTTTTAAGTTAAAATAGATACAATTATAAATAACTTGAATTTAATATACTTTTTCTACCCAGAAGTCCTTTCCATTGCACTAAGGGAAGGCTATGTAATAATCATTGTCTATAATAGCACTCTGTGCACATTTGTTGTGTATGTAGACAGTATACAGAGCACCATCTACTGACATACAAAGAACATGAAATATTCTTCCTTCCTAAATCATCTCCATTGCAGCACACTTGTGATTTTTGTTTTGTTACACCCCACAATCTGTCCTTCATTTAGCCATGTCTTCCAACTCTAATTCACACTATAACATGCAAAAGGACTATGAGGCAAATAAAAATATGTTGGGAAGTAGTCAGGCTAAGGACTTGCTCTTCTTATGTCTCCAGCCAGCACACATCCTGAATGTGATGATTTCTGTGAATAATCACATTCTGTATACAGTAATTAAAATGTGAATTTTTATTATTTTTTTTAAATCTTCTTGCATTGGCAGGAAGTAAAACATGCATTTGCAGAGGCCATAATCCCTCATTCATTTTCTCTGTCTGCAGAGTTTACACCAAATCCCAGCTTGGATGAATTCATCTTTTATGACAGAAGTTCTTAACTTTGCTTGTTTGTGGGAAGAAACAGTAGAAAGTAATTTATTTCAGAGATCACTGTAGCTGCCTCTCCTGTTAAGCTGAGTTTAAAGGTTTTAGTAGACTATTTGAGAGCTGTCAATTAAGTACCACTCTCCTTACTTCCCTCAAACAAGAGGAAGTGGTGTATTTTGCAGTTCGTATTCCTCTGTCTCCCACCTGACACGCTGAAGTTGAAATTTCGAGACTGCTCATAGTGGTTTTACTGCTGTCACCCTCCAGATACGGGCTCGTGTCCCTGAAGTGGCTCAGGTACCAACAGTCTGCTAATACGAGATGGTGCAGCTTGTGAGAGCTGAATAGAGCTCTGTGGGCTACATGTTTCTAATGGAGGCTCCTCCCCGCCCCGCAGTTTTATAGAAATGAAATGCAGCTCCACAGAAAGAAGGTATGAATGACAAAAAATATCTTGGAAATAGAAAGGAAATTGAGTCTTCCTTACTTGTCTGTTAGCATATTATATTTTCAAAAAAATCAAATAAAAAAACCAATAAAGGGAGCAAAAAATCCAGATAATTTTCCCTGCCTCTGTAGTTTAGCAACTAGTTACTTGGTGTATGGACTAGCAGTGCAAATAGGGAGAGGGAAAAGAGTATTTACAGAGAAGCTGGAGGGCTTGCGGAAGCCGTCACACATGCATGGTGACACTGTCTTGGTTTCACCCCCATTACTCCCTCTTCTCAGTTACAGAGCCCCCTCTCTTTGAGGAGCAGCCATATGGTTAGGGAGAGGGGAACTGGTGCTGCACAGACAGGATTTGGGTTTTTTCCTGTGCTCTCAGACAGAGATCTCCTTGGGGACAAGCTGGGCTTAGGTGGTTGCATAATTTTGCTGTATTTCCTAAGCAATTTTTTGCAAAATCCTTTTCAAAGGCTTGCACAATTTTAGTTTTCTTAGTTTATAACTTTATCTTTTGGTTTCTGTCTTAATAACTCATGTGAAGGTATGCTGTTGGCAAAAGTCTGTCATTTAACAAAGGCAATCCTTCACAGCATAGACAAGATTTTAAAGGGTTTTAGTAATATTAAGAGGACGCAAGATTTTTTCTGAAAGAATTGAAAAATTTCTGAGCTTCCTGAGTATTCCCCAAAGGCATTTAAAAAAAAAAGAAAGTCATTTGTGGATGACCCTTCTGATTTCATCTTACCAACAGTATGTTGAGGTCATCCGAGCTTTATGCAATGCAGGCATTTGGGGAAAGGGAGAGGAGACTATTCTTAAAGAGCTTCAAGGACGCTAACAATTATTGTCATTATATGTTATCAATAAGCTTAGAAATATATTAGAAGCCTTCTAAGAGCTTCAGCCATGATGTTATCATTTGCAATCAGGCCCCCAAAAAGGAAAGCATAAGCAATAAATATGCTGGAAGGTCAGAGGAAGAATTTGGCACTGTCAGAATGGACTGGGTTTAAGCATTTTTCCTGATGGGAAAAAATAGCCATTAGAAAAATGATTGTTGCTATTTATGAACATCATGTTGCTAAGTGACATCATGTGATGTTCGCTGCTTCATCGGCCACCCACAGTTCTCAAGGAATAGCAACAGAGGGGGTGAGAAGGGTGAAAGAAAACCAAAAGGCTGAGTTACTATTAAAAAAAAAAAAGGCCTACAGTTCAAGGCAAAGCAAAATAAGCTTTCTAAAAATGCCTTCTTTCTTTTTCTAGGAGAATCCAATACAATTAGGTTAAGAACTTTTTACAAAAGCAGTACATAGGTAAATCATTTGAAAAAGGAAGCCTAAGAACCAAAACCTACCCCTAACCTCAAATATAACTTAGTGACCTGCTTTTATGTATACATACATATATGTATGTATGTGCGTTTGTATTACGTTTTCCACGAGAGGAAGACTGTATGCATTAAAGGCCATGTCATGCATTTTTAATTGCTTCTAATGTTGTCAGGCTTCAATCATTTGGGCTCACGTGCTTCAGACTCCTTTAAATTACTCAATTTTTTATTACTTTAGCCAAGTTGGCCCAGCTGCTTCACAGACATTAGATTATTTAAGCAACCATTTCACTTTAGCACTTCTCGTGTTTTGTAGGCTCTTGAATTTCATGAGGGGAAATGGGACAAGGACAAGATTGAGATGGAGAGGAGAGAAAGTCTGATCAAACACCCCAGGAAAGCACGCATGAGAAACTGACGAGCTTGGATGTAGAAACAGCGAAGATGGAGAAGAGACAACAGACTGGACAATTCTTTTTTTTTTTTTTTCTGTTGTCTTGTAAGAAAACCTCTAATGGTAAGGGTTGGAGGCCAGCACCCAAATCCTCACCACTTCCTATTTTGGATACTCCTTGCACTTAGGACTTCAGAGGCACGGAGCATAAAGCAAGCATGCGTAGCCTCTTTAGCCTGTATATTGTTTTAGCTGTTAATATTTAGTAGGTTTTTTAATATTTTTTTTTTTAATCATCTCTCTCCCATTACGATTTCTCTTTAATGGCTTTTTGAATGCTTTACTCTGGACTACAAGCATTCATCTTAACTTCATTGACGCTTTGCTTTAACCTTTAAAACTAGTATATAAAATGATATAAAATATATATATACCCTAAATGTCCACCCTCTCACCGCCTCCTGTTAGCTCTTTCCTCTTCAGATTCTTTCAGCCATGTTATCCAGAAACTCTGGCAGTTTTCATTTTTAGTGAGCATAAGTACAACAGGTTATTAATTTGCTGTCTGTTGTCCAGAGAAAACTATTTAGGATATTGTTTTCTCTATTCTCACATCCAGTAATTAGAAAGGAAAGGCAATTTGGCAGTACTGAGTGCTGGGATAAATGTGTTACCCAGGTAAGTTTGTTGGTTTTTTCCCCTCACAAGATGATTATCAGTAAGTACCCATTATTGATACATCATTATTAGTTTTCCTAGTTAGTACGCACAGAGGTGAGTACCCTGTTTACTTACAGTTTCAGAATCACAAGTTTATGCTGATTTACATTCAGGTCATACTTTGATTTGAAGCTTAATTCCCTACCTAGAAGGGAATTTCTGTCAGAGAATGCAAAACATTGGGTTCTAATCTTGCTTGTTGAAGCCTTTCCATTACTGGGCTCCTTGAAAACTGCTTGTGTAGCATTTCTGAAGCCTTTAAATTAGAAGTGTGTCTTCTTTTAGAGAGGGAAAAGCAAGAATTTCATTTCATGCACACTTCTTTGTCGACATTTTCATTTGTGTTGAAAAAAAAAAAAAACAAACAAAAAGACAAATATGCCCTCAGTTCATTTTCCCATGCTAACAGAGTAGCTTTTTTTCTGTGGCAAACACACCTTCCAGACAGGGAGTTGCTTTCGGACTTTAGTGGTTCACTCCCTTCCTGTTTGAGACCAATTACGTCTCATTTGCAGTACCATTAGTCAAGGAAGTGGCTATCCTGAGGTCATTTCTCAGCCCACCCTTCCTAAATGGCACTGCTATGCCTTTCTTCCGAGCCACCGGGCCGTGAGGCTGGGCCCTCTCTGTGGTGTAGGCTCCTCCAAACCTACGAGCAATGTAAACCTTTCAGGCCTGGCCACAACCACTGCAAGTTGAAATCCTCCAAACTAATTTGAAAGCTGTGGTTTGAAAAATGATGCTGGCTATTTATTAAAACAGCAAGCATGATCAGACCAAGCCAACTTGCTGGTTTAACAGATGGAAGCTTGTTAAAAATCTTTATTCCAATATGTTAAGAATCCAGTTTTGCTACAAATTGTGAAGTATGACTTGTGAGTCAAGCCCCAGTGGAATGGATGTCTCATACTTTGAAAGTCTCAGCTTTACATTCAAGACCCAACATTTGCCACTTTATGATGTTTTGATTTGTGTTTGTTTTTTTTTTTTTTAAAGTAAACTACTCCCATCATTTAACAATATCCCATCTTTCCTGTCTTTTAACTAGGACAGATATTTTGATACTTTACATTTTGTCACTTGAAGAGAGTGCGACGATGATTATTATTTCTTAAATTTATTAGGTTCTGGTCTCCTGTCTTTGCTACCCAGACACTGTTTTTTACACCCGAAGCACAAAGAATTTTAACCAATTTCCCAAGGTCACACTGTGTACATGACTAGCAGAGAAATCATTTTGTCTTACTGTATGCAAAAGATCTTCCTTTCTCTGATTTCTGTTCACATCAGAAAGAAGATAATAGGGGGGAAATAGCACAGAAAATTGACTTAACTGTGGCAAATCCATGGAACAAAGAAACAGGTAGTGATAAAAAAAAAAAAGTCATAAGCTGAAAGAGGAAGCTTTTGGAAATCTATATGCCTGGTTTCCCTGTGGAGGCAACATAGTGCCTGTGGTGCCCTTGAACGTACACTTTCCTGGAGAACTCTGCAGCCTTCCAGAGTTATTGACGCAGGTTGTGAGGACTTGTTAGCAGGTTTCTGACCTCAGAGAATCCCTCTCAGGCAACTCACCCACCTGGTCACGTACCTTCTTTGCCATTTAAATTTTCAGCATATTTTAATTACATTAGTATTTGCATAAGAACTATCATAAAACTTTTCTCTGTTGCACTGTCTTAAAATGAAAACAGAAAAAGTATCAAACAGGCACCTATGACTACATCAAACATGAGTATAAAAGCTTAAAATAAAATAAGAGTTCGTGTATATTTTTGAGGAGATTAATTTTCAACCAGAAAACCTAAAAGCACAAAGACTTTGTGCTTGATTTTTCCCTCCTGTAACTCTAGTTTTGAGCTGAGATAAATAAAGTTACCTTTCAGTGAAACAAGTGAAAGAGCGCGGCTGTGATACATGAAGCTCTTCATAGTGAAGCCCCACCACTTAACTTCTAAGAAATAATGTCAGTGTAAATCATGATGTGATGAATGCTTCACTGAAATGATTCATGCCATATGGTCTGAAGAGCAAAACGGGCACAGTTTATTTTTAAAAGAATGAGAAATATGAACTTGGAATATTCATTGCTTTGTCCTGCCAGGCTGAACATTTGCTGTACCAGGGGCCAGACTTACTGCAGGTCTGTCTTTTTTTGCTCACTTATGTTGCACTAGTTTGAGGCTTCAGTCTCATTCATAATGGAATAATGTGCACAAAATTATGACCCATAGTCAGCAGCCTCTTCTGCAAACAAATGTTCACTGGGCACCTACAGACTAAACCACCTTCTCACTTTCTCCTTAAAAAAATGCATGAGAACTTCAGATGTTCCTCACAGTGTTGTGACTATCTTGATAGTGGGAAGACAACTAAATGGAAACCCCTGATAGAGGCGAAAGGTGCTGGCAATTCCATGAGCCCCTCAGCTTTCCCTTTCGTAAAGCCACTGCTGATCAACACCTTTCTTGCTATATTGTTGTGTATTAACATACTCAATGTGAGACTCCACTTACGCAAAAAGGAAGCTGGGTTCTTTCAGTAGCCATAACGCCTCTCTTGTAATGTACCACTAGAAAAAAAAAGAAAAAAAACAGAAACAAATGAATGTAGATGTCTGGTCTGCAAGGAATTATTAATTTTTATCAGTGATGCTAAAACATACAAGCACATCTCACTGAAGTATTTAGGCCCCACACCTACCCCTTCTAAAGTAAATGACAAAAATCTCAATAACTTCAACTATCTGCAGTTAAGTCTATAACTGTGACTTATTTGTGTTATTCCAACTCAAGGACAATGAAGAGCCACTGTCTCCTTAGATAAGTATTGGAAAAAGAGGACTGGTCAGTACATTGCAGTCACTATGAAAGGTGTTGGTGACTGCCTGGTTCTGACCTTTCCCCCCCCCATCTGTGCAGAGAGACAAGTGCCCCAGGAAAGTAGGTTGAGAGCAGTCCATTTTGAAGAAATTGAAATTTTCATTCTGCAGAATTTATCACTATGCATAATTTCTCAAAAGAATTAATTTTGGATTGATGTCACTACTTCAGGTGGCTTGTTTTGGCCTGGGAGACATGTTAGAAGGGTGATTTCTAAATCAAATGGTAGGTCAGTTTCAATTTCAGTAGGGTGGCCCTTAAATTGATGGGCAGGATTCTTGTAGCTAGGATAAATCCGTTCAGGTTCGGTCACGTTTGTATACTCAGTGTTCACACCTATTCTATTTGCAAAATTGATGTAATTTATATAGAGATCAATTTTAACTTGCAGTCTGGCTCCACAATGATGTAATTAATTTGATACTGCCTAGGGTGGGTACTCCCAAATCATCCTTAAAGAAGGACTTTATAGAAGGATTAAAAGCAATTTAAGGTTAGTTTTTAAACAAGCAAGCTACACTTGTTTAAATGTCAGCAAGTCTGAAGAACAGCGCCTATTTTAATAGGTTAAAAGAATGGCTAGAACTTTTTTACAGGTGAAAGTTGAACAGGTTAAACCTGTCTTTAAACTGATAAAAAAAAATGTGTAAAGAAGTTATTTAATCTTAACAATTAAACCTATTATTGATCTGTTTAAACTCAATTAATATAAGCTTCTTACATCAACTTAAGCATGCAAAACGTGCTGTTTTTTCTCAACCATTTTAAAACCGTGCACATACGGTACACCACTGCACGTAGGCAAGCTTGTGTTACAGGAAGGCATTTATTATGTAGTGTATTCAATTCCTTCTTCACTCCTATGATCCCCTCTAGTGGTCAGCAATTGTCTGCTAGCCATTTCTTAGTACTACAAATTATTTTTACCTCTTCTGTAGAGAAGGTCTGTTGTCCTCCTCGTTTGAATTCAAAAGATCTGATTTTTTTTTTTATTCCTGTGCTGCATATGAGAAGGACAGAGCAACTGAAGCTTTGGAAACGTGCAGCTGGTGTGTCTGTGGGCAGTTTTACTTTCCCTACCAGGAGCAGACAGACTGTACACACCACGAACAACCTCAAGCCTGCTCTGCTGGCAGCGCAGAGACCAGGAGGTGACCACTCTGCTGCAGCAGCATTAAGTAGGACCCTTCCACCCCACCCTCACCGTTGCGCAGTATGAGAATGCCCGGTGCCCACTGGCAAGCCTGGCAGTAGGAACACTTCTCCAGCAGTTTTGAACAGCATAACAACATATGATCTGTCATATTCATACAAATAGTTCGGTAAGGGGTTGAGATTTACCTTGGTTTAACGTCAATAGAAAATTGAGTTACATCTTTTAGGTTTTAGTAAGATTACAGGCAACCTGCAATTGTAAAGATTTAATAAGAATTGGCAGAAGACTTATCCCCCAAATTCCTATCTTCACCTTGCTTTCAACTCAGACTGCTTTCCAATATATTTAAGAGAGGGGTAGACAGCTGCAACTGCATGCTCAATTAAGATTTTATTTTGTATCAGTTCAAGTTGCTTCAAGTCATTGGTCATTCAGTGTTATGTTCATTTTCTAACCTTGGCTGTGCATTTCTATTCCTTTTTCATGCTAGCTCCCTTACCTGACAGCTGAGGGAGATGGCTAACTGGCAGACTAGTGAAAAAGAAATCCTGACAAAACCCAAAAAACTCTAGGGCTCTGATGACCTAGCTGAAGCCACATATGCCTTTCACATAAAAGTAATGGTTTTGTGCTGAGACCTCTTCCTTTGGTGTTCTTGTTTGTATATTACAAAGGGCATGGGGCAAAGGCAAAGTCCACTCCTGTGGGAGTAGGCTGCTACAAAATATTTTTTAGCCAGCTTTATCACAATTTTTTTTCCCTCCCCCTGAGATGGGAAACTCAGGAAAGGACATGGAGCGATTTGTGGACGGAATGAATGGCAAAGTTGTGAGAAGATGTTAAGCAACCTAAGTAAATGATCACAACCAAAAACCTCTTTCACTTGTGGGTCTCAAGACACCATTCGTGAAATTCAGACTTGTATTTCCTCATATACATAATACCTCTACTATAAAGAAAAGTTAGGATTTTTCAAAAAAATCTTGTGGAATTAAAACAGTGATTGATGCATGTGCTTGGCTATCACATATATGCAGCGTTATCACAAGAGAGTAAGAGAAATTACTAGTTTATGTATTGTCCTGTAACATAAATTAGCAAAAGGATTACAGGGAGAGACCCAGGGAATAGTGCTGCCACCTACTTGTACCACGCAGTACTTCTTAAATTACCAGACCACTTTTCAGTTTTGATAGATTATGTCATGCTAGTTTCACTTCCAGTTGTTCCCAGCTCTTTTTCTTAGCACGCACTGTTGTGTGATACGAAAACTACTCAGTTTCTCACAACAACTGTACAGCGATGATTCACTGTCGGTAGCATAAATATACAACTCTAGAAAAGAAAGGGAAAGAAAACTGGCTATTTCTGTCTATTTCTGTTTTCTCACTCAAACCATTGGACACTCTGCTAACTGGACATTAATGTTGTTTAAACAGGAGTAAGAGTTCTTCTTTTCAGAATCTCCACTCTCAGATGCATACTGCTTCATTTAGACAAATTATTACATTAACCCATTTGAAACAAAAGTCCTCTTAAAGCTCAGTCATATGGATCAAGACATGGTTGAGCCATGAAAGAGACCGCTGAGCTACTGGCACTGATGGAACATCATATGGTCGACATAAGCCTATCAGACTTTAAGATGCTTTTCTTTCCACTGACTGCCATAAATAATGGCAGTTTTATTTCTAGATTTCTGTCTCTGTGTGTGGGAGGATGTCATGGCTGTCCTGATTCCCATTTTTTTAAAGCTTAGTACTCAGTAAAGCCACATCTTCTACTAAATGGAAATAATTCAAAATATTTGCTTCAAAAATTGTGGAGTTTTCACTCATTAAGAATATCTATGTTGTAATTACTTCCATCTGTTTGCATGCCTTTACAAGTCTTCATCACAGATTCAGCTGCTGGATTTTCTGAGGGTCCATATAAGACAACACTGGTAAAAAAAAAAAAAAAAAAAAAAAAGCAGCAGAATTTTCCATCTAGTTATTAGGAAATATAGGAGTATACAGCTGAGCTAGATGAAATCAAAAACTCTGAGGAGCTAATGTAGCAGTATCGTATTAGAGGGAACTTGAGGGATGCTTCACCAGAAGTGGCTGTGAGTGACGGATAGAACAGGAGTGGTTTGGGACCAAACAGACAAAAGAAGCTGGCACTAGCTTGTATCTCTCTCTCAACATTGCTATCACTAAGAAAAGCTTGGAAATGTGAATTTAGACCCCTCAAAATAGAAGACAAATCCAGAGCAGGGCAACAGGGACAGCCATTGGGCCGGGAGACAAGACTGTGAGAGCATGGACACTCCTCACTAAAAGAGGACAGCAAGGGCCAACCTATACAGAAGGTCACAGAATCACAGAATTGCCTAGGTTGGAAGGGACTCTTCAGATTATCAAGTCCAACCATCAATCTAACAGATAAAACCACCACTAAACCATGTCCCTCAGTACCATGGCTACCTGTCTCTTAAATACCTCCAGGGATGGTGATTCAACCACTTCCCTGGGCAGTCTGTTCCAATGCCTGACAACCCCTTCAGCGAAGAAATTCTTCCTAATATCCAAACTAAACCTTCCCTGGCGCAACTCGAGGCCACTTCCTTTTGTCCTACCACTTGTTGCTTGGGAGAAGAGACCGACCCCACCTCACTACACCCTCCTTTCAGGTAGTTGCAGAGGGAGAGAAGGTCTCCCCTCAGCCTCCTTCTCCCCAGGTTAACAACCCCAGCTCCCTCAGCCTTTCCTCACAAGACTTGTTCTCCAGACCCCTCACCAGCTTCGTTGTCCTTCTCTGGACACGCTCCAGCACCTCAATGTCCTTCTTGTAGTGAGGGGCCCAGAACAGGACACAGCACTCAAGGTGGGGCCTCACCAGTGCCCAGTACAGGGGGACGATCCCTTCCCTAGTCCTGCTGGCCACACTGTTCCTCATACAGGCCAGGATCCTGTAGGCCTTCTTGGCCACCTGGGCACACTGCTGGCTCATATTTAGCCGGCTGTCGACCAACACCCCCAGGTCCTTTTCCACCAGGCAGCTCTCCAGCTGCTCTTCCCCAAGCCTGTAGCACTGCATGGGGTTGTTGTGACCCNGGAGAGGCGTGCTGGCAGCCGGGGCCGGGCTTCTTGCCTTGCCCGGGGAGCGGGGTCACGGCGGCGGCCTTGGGCTTGCCCCGGTAGTAATGGGGGGAAGACGAAAGGAGCGCGGCTGCGTGGGCGTTTCTCGGTGTTACAGCGAGCTGAGGGGGGCAGAGGGGAGACCTTACTGCTCTCTGCAGCTGCCTGGGAGGAGGTTGTAGAGGCGGGGGTCGGTCTCTTCTCCCGAGTAACAAGCGATAGGACAAGAGTAAGCGGGCTCAAGTTGTACCAGGGGAGGGTTTAGATTGGATATTAGGAGAAATTTCTGCACCAAAAGGGTTCTTAAACATTGGAACAGGCTGCCCGGGGAAGTGGTTGAATCACCATCCCTGGAGGTATTTAAGAGACAGGTGGCCATGCTGCTGAGGGACGTGGTTTAGTGGTGGTTTTGTCAGTGTTAAGTTGAGGGTTGGACTCGTCCCTTAAGGGTCCCTTCCACCCTAGACAATTCTGTGATTCTGTTCAATGAAAAGTGGTGGTGTTTGGCTGTTCTGGGGGGTGGCTGGATGGGTAGCCTCAGTGTGGGGCCTGTGGTCTGGCACTGGCTGGGCTGCCCAGAGCAGCAGCAGAGCAGAAACAGTGTAAAATTTAGTTTAATTCTTAGTTATCACCAGTACTGTAGAGTTAGTGAGTTGTTAATGTTGGGAGGAAATTAATTTGACTAAATGTTCGATTTAATACTTAGATTCTTTGGCATGTATTGAGACTTGAAACTCCTGTTTTCGCATACACATGTGATGTGTGACAATGCCACCTCCTATTTTCTGACAAATCATTTTGTTTATCAATTACCACTCATTTTTTGGTGTGTTTAAAAACAGTCTGAATTATTCCTTGATGAAAGTAACTTACAAAGATTAATTTCTTTCAGTGTAGGTACTAACCAGCTTATAGTAAAATGTTCTAAATATGTGTATTTTATGTTAAACTTTCTTCCTATCGCCAATGTTTATTTCTCTGTGCAGGTACACGGGACCCCTGTTGGAGGAGGAAGCCCTGAACAAAGCAGCAGAAAATGGATTGTCTTCACCAGAATTTTTTGAGCTTTGTGTTTGGTTAGGTTCCCAAATAAAGTCACTTTGTAATATGGAAGAAAGCATCACTTCAGCAGATGGTATATGAATGTTAATTTATTACAGCAATTTAATGTTTGTTCAGTGACTTTAGACACAGATTGTTCAGCTAATAGTGAAAATACAGTGTTGCAGTTTAGAAGATAGTTGAAAGGTAGCCAAACTGAGGCTGATAATTTGCATGTATGTGGCTCTTAGATTAAGGTCTTATGAAGATTCTTTCAAAGGGAAAAAAAAAAGAAAAAGGTGGTTTGGTTTTTTTTTTTATCTCTACATAAATATAAAAAAAACATACATACATCCGGTGACTGGTTCTTACATGTAATTGTGTTTTGATGACTTAAATTCCAGTGCCTGGTATTTTCAGCTAGTTGCTGCAGTGCAGTGTTCCATTCAGCACTGTGTGTAGATGCATGAGTTGCTTGTTTATGCTACCTGATTCTTCCTATTGAGTGCTGGAACTTGGATGAGATTTTATATTGCTTATGTTTTCACAAAGAGGTAGTAAAACCAAGACCAACCACTGAAAATAATGGGCTCATGACTCCCATAACTTGTTCATCAGAAAATTAGTTACAATGATACATTGTTTTGTGACGTAAGCTGTTCACGTCCTAATGATGTTCATTTACATTCATGTCTTCAAAGGCTGCTGTAGCATCACCTTCTCATTCAAAGCATGATTACAATATTGCTGTAGCTATTAGAGGCTGGTCTACTTGTATGTAGGACTTCTATACGAAGAAGGAAAATGTTACTAGGGTGGGAGGTGATAAATCTTTGTTTGGGCTATTGAAACCTACAATTTAAATGTATATGTTAAGAAAATTAGTTTACAGTTTGATGTTTCTGTAAGAAACCATTAGCTTTGCATTTCTTTATTCCCATAGGTGATAAAGATATAGAGAGCTTCCAGCTTGAGATTAGTGGCTTTCTCAGAGAAATGGCTTGTCCATATTCGTCACTTATATCTGGAGACATCAAGGACAGATTAAGAGAGAAAGAAGATTGTCTTAAACTCCTCTGTAAGTTATAGACGTTTCTCCCATATATAATACAGTATTTTACATGCGTGCTCTATCATTGTTGTACAATTTATATTAAATTGTTCTTTATTTAAGTATATGTGTACAATCATTACAACCTAGCTCAGCATGCATCAGCTCACTTGTGCAGAAGTCGAAAATAGAAAAGTATTAGAAAACTATTTTAGTAGAAACTAAAAGTGGTTCAACCTACTGCGGCCTCCCAGTCCCTCTATTGGTCCAGTTCCAGCTAGGCTGAAACTGAGACCTTGCTTCCCGTGTTTCTGAGAGGTTTCTGGGCAGCTTAAAAGAAAATGCTACGTTATTTGAAGTCGCTGAAAGCAGGATTGAGAGAAGCAAAGTCTAGGTTTAAGCTTGATTTGAACAAAGGAGTAGCAGCAGGAACCAGAGTGATAATACGAAACTAGCCAAGGAGCTAGAGGCCTGGTGGCAGAAGTGGGTTAAACAGTTAAATACAATACATAGACTGAAGGTGGGAAGTCAGGTGTGAGTTAGTTCAGGTGAAGAATGGGAACCTAATACTGAACTGTCCAGGACAGAACTGAGAAAGAGTCTCCCTTTTATCATGGTCTTATTATAAATGTATATATTGTATTTGTGTATGAGAATGTGGACGCAGAAATATACACGTGTCTCTAAATCTGCCATTATGACACTTTTCTCTCCAGTATTTTTAAGTACAGAACTCCAGGCTTTAAAGATATTGCACAGCAAAAAAAGTAAAGGCTCTCATTTGGAAAAGCACAATGAAGTTTATCAGGAAGTGCAAGCTATTTGTGATGCGCTGGGCCTGCCCAACTCCTCATCTTCTGATATTCCTCTCTTGTTAACCAATGTGGAACAAAAGGTATGGGCTTTTATGTGTTCTCTCTGTTGTTAAACTATAAGCATTATCTCTGTCAGCATTTGTCTTAGAGTTAAGGGCCCAACAGTCTAATCCATAAAAGCCCTATCTGATAAGTGCAGAGGAATTTTTATTCTGAAAGCCAGCTTAGTGTTTAAGTTAAACTGTTTTAGTTATGAGGTGAAGTATTTCAGCATTTCCCTGAGGTGCAATGTACCTGATGAAGCATACTTTAAGGTATGAGTTGAAGTAACAGTTTGCTGGTTACCCATTCAAATGTGTGGCAGCAAGCAGAAGAATTTGGGTAATAACTACGTGTTGACATACCTGTAGTCATTTCTGGGATGTATTTAAATGTAATATCCAAAACTTAAATTTTTGCCTTTTAGTTTATGATTTTCTTAGTTGAAAGTATTGATTTGTGAGTGCCATTTCCTTACTTGCAGAAGAGGATGAAAATGCCAGTAGGCAGTGAATAAGCCAACTTGAAGCTTAAATAACAGGATGGTTCTTTTGGTTGCATCCCATCTGTTTCTAACTCGTTTCACTGATGTGATCCTTAATCTGACTTCCTCACTGCAGAATGTAAATAGGCTCTTGGGGTGGAATTAATTGTCTCTATCAGGCAGCTAAAAGTTTTGATCTTTATTTCTCCCTAATATTTGGGGAGAGAATGGGAAACCGATGACCTTTTAAGAATTATGGTAGATACATGGAATGAATCTCTCTCTGCTGCTGAATCTTTAATAATTTTACATGATTGTGCTTTTTTTCTTCCTCCTTCCCTTCTCATCGGCCAGCGGGCAGCTGAACATTCAGAGGTTTTTGGTTGAGGGCCTGTTAGTCGTGTGGTTTTATTACATCTGTATGTCTTCAATGCAACAAGACAAAATCTTTAATAGATTCAGTAATGCAAAGCAGCAGCCAGGTGGTGGTGAAAATGCCTATTCCTGCACTGTTAACTGTGCTTGATCTATTTAGTTCTAATAAAATCTTTATATCTAGTCTTTCTATTAAATATTTTTGAAAGGATGAAGAAACAATTCTAGCACTGTTTTCTGAGCATTAAAATGTTAGAGTTTTAGCTGGTAACTGATTGAAACATGCCTAGTGCTGTTGATCTCTCTCTCTCTGTGAGATTTAGCTGTTACATCCACGTAGGTTTGTAGGCTGCAGCCATGGGCAGTGGCCTTCTTCCTTGCTCTGCTTCTGCAATAGCAAGACCAGACCTGGTGGGCCTGGTCCTTCACACACACACATAGAGTCTAGAAAGTTTTTGAGTTATTACACTCCTGGTATCTGTCACCTTTTGCAAAGTCCAAGATTTCCTTTCAGATAGGATCTCAAGCTTGAATTGGTGTGTAGGGTGTTACTGTTACAGTTTACATAAACTGTTACATTTTCATAAGAATGAAAATGAGCAAAATCTTTAAAGCATGTGGTTTTTTGTTGTTTTTTTTTTTAATAATTATACCGCCTGGGCTTTTTTGTGGTAGTTTCAGGTCTGTCAATTCCACAGTGGTTATACCACTTGTACTCCAGAGTAAAGAAGGGTGGCAAAACTAGTTTGTTCATCTTCTGAGTATCCAAATTAATAGCGTAATTTGTGCTCTGCATGTTTCATCCCTTACAAACAAAGGATTTTTTTTTTCCTACCTCTCAGGAGATTTTGTAGAATTTCTACTATATATTTCCTTGTCCTTTAACCCTTACTTTAATATAGGGCAGGTTCAGAGTTGTTTTGATACAGTACAGAGTTTGACACCTACGTTTGTAGATGTAACTGTGTTAGAACAGTGATACCACCAATTAGAATTAATTTGCTTTATAAACACTTTTTTCAGAGTCCCATTTGTTATCTTTTTTTAGATTCTCACAAAAATTCAATTGAAATGATCAATTTCTTTTTCCAAACATTTTGTTGCTTCTGATTTAGTTAGGTTCTGTGTAAAATTGCACTGTTGATTTTTAGTCATATACTGTATCATTTATAATGGAAACTTACATACTAATCTAGTATTTTTATTAAATTTGAAAATGTATCTACAGCATTTAAACATATCTACTCTTTGTCTCTGTCTAGCACCTTCAGCATTGTCAGCAGCTGTAGGAATAGTTCGTGAGAATAGTTGGGCTGTGCAGCAGTAATCTACCAAAGGGACAGATCATACATTGTATTTTGGTATGGAATGTTAGAACATAGATTGTTTTTAATAATTTGTCAGTTTATTTGAAAGAGTAGTATAAAACCAGGATTGCTTTCTTTGTTCAAACTATGAGTTTTATAGTAGCTCAAACTTTGAATGTGCAGTCATGGGAAGTACCTTTTAAATTTGCATCTCCTGTAATAAACCAGGGTAGTGGTTATCAACATACATGAGAAAATGTGAGAAATGAATTGACAGGATTACAGCCTCCTACCACTAAATACATTTTATTTTATTTAATTCATAGCACTGAAAAACTAATAGTAATTTTTTAGATGTTTTTTTAGGGTGCTGTTCCCCGTTCCCAGGACTCCACAGAGTCCTGCTGTGGCAGTGAGGGAGTAAAGTGGAAATTCAGTCCTCTGGGTATGACTTCATGGTGTGTCACGAACATGAACGTAGACCATGTTCATCATCAGTGATCATTATCATCAGTGAAAAGATTCTTTCTTAAATGTTACTTGATTAATAAACCTGTCACTGGATAAAATTACATAGGTGTTCTCTTTAACTTGGAAAGAAAGCTTGCAGAAATTTGATGGCAGTTTCCTTGTCAATAAAGGATTGTTTCATTTAGCTGCTCCTGTTTCTTCTAGTTCTGATTTTCACTGATTCTCTTCCTTAACTATTCTGTCTAAACTTCCTTTCATTTTTCATCTTATGGAAATCAGGAGTTATGCAGTGCTGGGTTAGGTCTTATAAATGTGGTTGACTTATCATGGCAGAATGATGGCTTTTATACGTGGAGCCCAGTGTTGTATTTACCTCTTAACTGAACTTGCAGCTGCAAACTTGCAATAATTCTAATCTCTAGATAATATTCAGCATCACTGGTTGCCAGATTTTCTTTCTGTCTGTAGCTATAAATTACACTGAGGATTTGTTTTGGTTGTGTTGGGTTTTTTTTCACAGCCAATCTCATTTTTATAGACTCTTTTCCTTTCATCTCATTAGAACCTTTGAGGTTGTATCTTGATGGTATGGGAAGGGGCACCTCTTGCTTAACAGAATTTTTAATTCATCTGGTCTTTATTCCTTCTTCTATACTAATTACTGATTTCTTCATCTCTTGCTGTCGCACTGATCTTATTATATTGTTGATTATTAACTTTAGTTTCTGATTCTTCAGACATTTTTTGAATTCAAGCATAGTCTGTGCTTAGATATATTTGAATTTTGAAGTAGATTATGAGAGGCATCATATACATGCTTCACTAAAATCAAAACAAGTTGGCTACGTTTAGAAGGCAGACAAATCAGACAATCCTGGAGGGCTTTTTGTAAAGTAAAGAAAAGTTGCAAAGAAGCAAGAATTATCAGAGAAAGAGGAATGTAGGGATCAATAGGGTACATGGGACTGAACTTCACCCCTTATTGTAACCTCTTTTTTGATATGGATGGAGTATAATAGCAGGGAATATTACAGTAACTAGATGGCCACTTTTCAGACTCTCTTTTCTGCTTGAGACAAAACACTTTTCCCATAACTCTCTCACTGCACGGTAATTTTTATTTTAGACTTTTTCTAAAGTCTAAAGGGGGGATTTGTGTTTTTAACTTGCCACAGGTGATGTAAAGAGAACAAAATATATACTTTGGTTTTCACACAGAATTCTAGATCAGGTTCTTTCCTTGGTATATGCAAAAAAAAAAAGGAAAAGGAGTTAATTACTGAAACACTGAAATATGAGAATTGATTTATCAAGTATTCTTTTTCAAGTAGCTTTCTTTAATCAATTAACTAGGTGCTCTAGAACTGGATTTCTGTTTCTTAGAGGCTTTTTTTCATAGCGATCAATGGAGATGATATTTCCATAATATGTAGAGCTCAAAACTCTGACAAGATGAGCTAAGATAATACTGGAAGAGTGAGCTATGAACCATAGCTTTATGATAAATTTAATGTAAATGCCTGTGTGCCTATGTGAAGTCTTATAATCCTTGCAAATGCGTCTAATGGCTGTCCTCAGCTACAGCTTTTACTGTAGACCATGCACTACCTTAGTCCGTCCTTGCGATGTGTAAAAGAAAATTAACTCCAGTTTTAGTCATCTTGGTTCCCCATAATTATTTACAAAAGCAAATGAAGATGTAGTTCTTCTCCCCATCAGACGTTGTGCAGAACTTGCAGGAACAATAATATGCACACAGTCTGCTCCAGCGGAAGAATCAGTTGGCCAAAGTTATATATGATGTTGTAGGCATTGATGGTAACGGTTTTCGAAGAGCTGCAGCAAAGGGAAGTTTCTTCAAGAAGAGAAGGTAGAGGTTCCTTGTAAAGAGAGAGGAGAATGCAGTGGGGTTTGGAAGGCAGAAAGAGAGAGCATACTTCATCCCTGGTTATGACGGGCAAAAACTAATGGAAGAATTACAGGCAAGACTGATTTGGAGCAACTGCCGAAGTGTTGAACATAATGTTCAAGGGAACCAATTGTAGAATCAGAAGAAAATTAGTGAGAGAGAATGGCGGCAAATCTATCATATCTCCTGCCTTTCACTCATCACCAGGCTTTTGTGGCCAAGTGTAGCATTTGGCAACAGAATTAGCTTCCAATTGTTACATTCACTTAGTTGTAGTTATGACACTTAGTAATAAGTAAAATGAGTAATAGAACTAGTCCTACTGCCTGTATGCACTTGACAAAATGTAGATGTTGTTCTGTTATAATTGGGAGGGGAAGTGGCGTGCCATAAAATATTTTTGTATAGAGGTTGGTCATGTAGTGAAAGTATTCAGGAAATCTTTTTGTAATGGATGATAAGCCAGAAGATACGTATTTGGTTTTATGAATCTGCTAAAACATATGTGCTATATTTGATCTTATGAGTAGCAAATTGTGCTGAAATAAATGTAAATATCATTTGTGTTCTGAGAAAACGTATGTGTTTCGTTTCAGATAAAGGACGTTCTCTCAAAAGTTCAAAATAATCATGTGGGGAAATCACTGCTAACACAACCTCTGAATTCTGACCAAGTGGTAAAAAAAAGTCTATCAATTTCTTTTCTGTATTTAACAGGATGGTGAAAATTAGTGCATAAGGCTTCATCTGACTTTGCCCATTTTACAGTCACTGTTCTATTGCTGAGTATTAATGCTAAAATTCAATTGTTAACTATTAAGAATGCTAATCACATACTTCCAGAATTAATGTTATAAAACAGACTTTGTGTTGATTCATCCACTGATTTAACTCACAAAATATTTTTTGTATACATACTACTGTAGCACTACACAGATGCACCCCTATTTTTTTGTAGTTTATAGTGATAACCTGGGGATAGATACCTTAGTTGCTGAGTGGGGTTAACTTTAAATGATATAACTTAATATTCTATAACTTAATAGATTTGAATGTTTGGATTTTTTTATTGTAACACTGCAGGAAAGATTGGAAAAAATCAATGACGCTCTTCGCAGTGAGTATGAGTGTCGCCGACGTATGTTAATGAAGAGGCTGGATGTGACAGTACAGTCTTTTGGCTGGTCTGATAGAGCAAAGGTAAGCTTGCTGTATTTTTTGCTTCCTGTAGGTGGGAGTCTGCTACAATTCCCCAGGTCTTCCTACTGAATATGCATACCATGTAAATCTAATTCTGTTACTGTTGCCTTCTTTTCAACCAGTTTCTCGTCTCAGGAAGTCTGAGATATTGAGGAAGGGGAAGTATTTGATCGGATGGCACAGTCCATCCTTTGTGACTATATCTTCACAATTATAAATTCTAGCAGCATCTGGGGTTTCTCACTTTAGTAAGTTTGCATCTCCTATTTTTCTTTCCTGTATCCGCCCCCTTCAATCAAGTAAACAAGGAGGGAACCTCAGCATTTCTCATGCAGATGCAAGGCTGCATGAGACTTGCAAAACTCTGTGCCTTAACTAGATAGATGGGGTGCAAAGAGTGACTGCCCATAAAAAGAGTGAGATTACAGTGACTGCTATCTATCTTGGATTCAAAGCTACTGAATAAACAGATGATCTGTTGAACGGGGTATTTGAATAGCAGCTTGTATGAGAAAAGCACACAATTACTTGTAATCTTTCAAGTGGCTAAAAATTCCAATCCACTCCTGAATTTTCTCTGCTGGTATCATTTTAATTGTGATCATTTGAACTATTTCCTAGCACTCTGTATATTAAAAAAAATAATCCCGATTTAACCAGTCTGATATTTCTGAGCTAGAAATATATATTGTTTCTATCCAAAAGAGTAGGGAGATAAGGTACAAAAAGTTTGTAGTTTAATGAATGTACATGTGGGAAGCTGGAGACAGAGGTTTTTGCTCAGGAGATGCAAAACCAACGTCCCTTCCAAAGCTTTGTGTAGAAAGCTTAAGATGGATAAGTCTTAAAACTTCAAAAGCTTACTGAAAGTGTGGATTGTTACAAGCCTTTCTGGTGTCAGTTTGTGATCAATGCATGCAGAGAGAATCAGTTTCATGAATTTCACTAAGTGTAACTGGAAGACATGAATCTGGATGCTGCTGTGTTCCTTTGGAGTGGCTCACTATTTAATTTCTGCGGGGGCTGTGAAAGCTTTTATGCTGCAAGAAAGCTTTCACAAGAAAGGAAAAGGAGCTCAAAAGAAAATTTAGCTCACACAAGCCAGGAGATGTCCCTCCCTATGTGTATAACTTCCTTATAGCTCTACCAATACAACTATATCTTTTCAAATTTAAAGTATACTTCTAAAATGTAGTTTAATTTATTTGTTAGCTTGACTCTTTTTCCCGCCATTGAATAGGTATTGATACCTTTCTCTGCTTTTGATGGTATGGCAGTTTTTGTGCTTTTTTTTTTTTTTTTTTAACTTGTTCAGTCCCCAAGAGGGGTAAGTTTGCAGAGTGAAGTGGATCCATAAACGGTGTGGTAATTGCCTCGCCAAACTGTCATCTAAAGGAACAGCACCCCTTGTCTGGTCCATGCAAGACTGAATATTTTTTTTAATCCGAAGATAATTCTAGATTTTCCCAGAAATTGCATTTATTTTTCTTACACAAATGAAAATCTAATTTTCTCCCTTTCTCAGTCTCACTTTTTTCATGGCTTGCAGAAGAGTTTTGCTGCATTGATACCTTTTTTTTTTTTTTTCCCCACAATTTGACCTTACTTTGAAGCGGCTCTGTTTTCATCATTTTGAAGTGATCTGTTAAATGTGGCTCAACGTAAAGCTCTTGAGAGTGGACTCTTAAATTTTAGTCTTTAGAGACATTGGAAACATAAAAGAATCTGTTTGATGCCAGTGGATAGGAGAGTTTCTTTTGTACTGGTGCTAAGTTTAGATATCAAGTAAATATAATCGGCAGCATTTTTTTGTACAATAACTCCATCAGTATGAAGAGAATTGGTAACAACTGGCACTGCATTTAGTAAGATAACCTAGATTTTCAGACACTGCACCCTGTGTTCAAATAGAAACTTACAGAGGCAAATACATGGTTTACAGTAATTCTATGCCTAGCAAGTAAGTTGTATTTGATTTTATCATTTAGGTAAAAACAGATGACATAGCACGAATCTATCAGCCCAAGCGCTATGCGTTATCTCCAAAGTCAACTATTACATTAGCTCACCTTCTTGCTGCTCGAGAAGATTTATCAAAGATCATAAGAACAAGTAGTGGATCAACGCGGGAAAATACAGTCTGTGCAATCAACAAGGTAAACTTTTTCTTTCTGGGGTGTGGTAAAAAGACATGGGAGTTTACAGACCTATCAAAAGTAATTCTGGAATAATACTCTTTGCTTAATACTTTCATTTCTTTTTGCAAGGTACTTGGTGCTTTAAGAAAGAAAAGTTTGCAGCATTTCAGTAAACATTGCAGCAACTTCTTTTTTATTTTGTTACACAGTCAGTCATGCGACAGGGTGAAACAGTAGTGTAGGTGAGAA
The DNA here is from genome assembly GCA_033628505.1 of Tringa tobata. Taxonomy (NCBI): domain Eukaryota; kingdom Metazoa; phylum Chordata; class Aves; order Charadriiformes; family Scolopacidae; genus Tringa; species Tringa tobata. Next base: position 7,786,763 of record JAHREE010000101.1, read on the forward strand.
GGAACAGTGGTGGTGTGCGTGTGTGTGTATTTAAGTGGTGTCTTGAGCTCAGTGGAACTGCACACCTCAGGTTAAGGGTACGTGTAAGTCTTTCTGCTATCAGTTCCTGAGCTGCCTGTTGCTAGGATTATGTCGTTCAGTTCATAAGCCAGCATCTTCAGTTTATCAGTATATTATAAACCACAAAAGTTTCTGTGGACGTGTCATTTTGCTGCAAAATAAAATTACTTGGTTTGGCTACACTAATAAATCAACATTGTACTGCTTTCTTGTGTATGAAAAAAGCTGAAGCTTGTGAGTAATAACATTAGTTTCAGCATTCAAATGGTGACTAAGCCTGTTTTTATTAATCCTTTATTTACAGATTTTTCTAGAGTTTTGTGCTTCATTTAGATACCTTTTAATATGTTTTGATCCCAAAGATTCTGAAATTTCCTAGTTATTGTAGGATCTCAGAGAAAGTTTTTTTTCTTGAGAGGACTTTGTTGGAGTGCCTTGAACTGACCAGAGTATGTTAACATTCATCACACCGAGAGTTTAGGAAATATGAAAATAACAACAGAAGACCTACTTGGATACCTCTTTGTTATTCAACCTAATGTTTTGTGTAACTTTGTCCAATACAGTCTCCCTTTTTCTACATTGAGTAATACCCATCAGAGTCAAGGTCCCTTTATTTTCTTTTCTTGAAAGTGTTACTGCAGCATGTTATGTATTTCATCCGTTCCAGCTCTCTACCAAGCATCAGTAGTTTCTAATCTAAGGCAAACTGGTGTTCCTTTTAGACTTGCACATCAGTTTGCCAGTTTATGGGGTTTTCCAGTTGTTTGGGTAGGAACTTTGAAATTTAAGTAGAAGAGCTGCATTGTAAGGAACCTTTTCTGTATGAGTATGTATTTATATATTCTCATATATCCCTTATTGTAATACTAATACTTCCCATGTGTAATTTTCTTCATGAATATTTCACAAAAGTAATAGAAGCTAGTTAGCTGCCGTTATTTCTATTTTACAGGTAGAAAGTGGGGTCACTTTCAGAGTTCTGTTGTGTTGTGGCAAGTTACAAGGACAGGAAATAGGAATTCTGCTGTCAAGCTCCACACTGAGGGGACAATATTTCCTGTAAAGAGCAGGCATCGTTTTGTCCATAGGAGAAGAACCCTGTGTCCCTTCAAGTTATTACTATTTTTTAAAACTAAAAATGACATATTTTTCCATATAGGTTCTGATGGGGAGAGTACCTGACCGCGGAGGCAGACCAACAGAGATTGAGCCACCTCCTCCTGAAATGCCTCCTTGGCAAAAAAGACAAGACGGTGGTGGAAGAGGTGGCTGGGGAGGTGGTGGTGGTGGAAGGGGCAACTGGGGAGGTGGNGTAGGCTTAACAGCAGATTGAACTTTAGGACTTGATTTTGGTTTTATGTTCCACAGGTATGAATTCTTTCTGCACAAATTTCCTGTTGATGTCCATTTTTGATATGCTTTAAAGACGTTATTTTATCTTCAGGAATGTGTGTGTTGTGTCCTGTTTCATAGGCAGCTTTATGCATTAATGTAAAGCTCCTTCAGATTATTATCTCTTTCAAAAGCCTGTGTCAGGTTTTATCAATTAGCCATTACCAGCCTTTTCATTTGAAGTTTTAATCCAGATAAACTTCAGAAGTTTCGCTCCTGTTGTTTCCTCTCTGATCATAGTCTGCCTGAGAGTGCTGCTTGTGGTGTGGTAGATCCAGCCTTGCCCGTACTTCATGGTCCCAGCAGGTGCCTAATAAAAAAGGCCAGGAGTTTTCCTTGCTTGAACATGTTCGTTTGGGTGTGAACTCTGAAAATAATGGTTTAACTTCAGCCAACTATTAGCAATATAGTTCTTTTGCCAAATTTTTGTACACTCTTTTCTGGCCTAAACTGTTGTCAGCCTCTGCAGTGCTTATGGAGAGCCCCTTGTGGGTCATGCGAGAGCATGGTATTCATTTTCATGCTTTTGAGCTTGATTTTTGCCTAATGCTCTGGAATAGCTCACAAATTGATGACATACCAAGTGAGACCACTGGCCTTGGAGGTGAAGTGTCAGTCAACAAAGGAATGGAGAGAGTAGTTTTTAATAACCAAAGCCTTAATAGAAAATTCAGTATGCTCATCCCAATGTTATTTTTTGCTACAAGTAATTTCCAAACAGCAGTCAAGCATTTTGCTTCACCAGGGAAATATGACAGGAAAATCAGATGGCTTAGCTGTGCAGAAAGATTTCACCAGTCTTAAGAGGCAAAGTTGCTCTGGTTTAGTTGAACTGTTGTAGCTGTGGCTGTGCCTTGGTGCTTGTACACTCAGCGGCGTATCCTGGTGGTAGCAGGCAGGACAGGTTCATAATGAAGGAAACCATCAAGTGAACCAGCTTTGTGCCCACATGGGATTCTAACAGTTAAATTAGTTCACAAGCCTATTTCAATTGTCTTTATGTAGATCATGTAGAAGATGGAAATTTAAATAGGTTGGGGATTTTGTTTTTTAATCTGGATGTTACAGTTTTTCTTAAATAATTCCAAAATGTGAAGCCAGTAGTTGAGAACTGAAGTAAGCACCACCACATTTCATAGAGGTATCTTTTTGTCCTCTGTTGTCAGAATGTATGCTTTTAATTTATCAAAAGATGCAATAATACCATGAAAAAAATTGAGTTAAACTTCTCAAATTTTGTATGTTTGTCTTGGAAAAAAAAAAAACTTTTCAAAAATTCTGTTGTAAGTAAAAGATTTTCATTTGTTTGTGAGCATTTTTGTGTTTATTCACACTTAGTGACTATCTACCTGAATAGTGTTTTGTTGGATCAAGAATTGAAAACCAGGTTGGGTTTTTTTCAGACTGTGAGTGAGACAGTTTTGTTAACAGCTGTAAACACTAAGGAATAAAGTACTGTATTTGAAGTTATTTGCATCACTTGTGTAGTGTGATTGTAAGGAAGAATTCCTGCTGGTGATTTACAATAGTGATGAAACTTACTTTTTATGGTAATGAAAAATAACCGATATATTTTGACCAAAAATGGAGAATGCTGGAGATAACAATATAGGAAAATTTCAACAGACAAGGCATGTAACAAATATATGGCTATATGTTGTCTGGGATTACTAAGGAATTTCATTTGATTTTATTTTAGTGGAAAAAAATACATAGGTCTATATGATCATTACTTGTGTCTTCATGTAAACTAAGGAAATATCTTCTAATTACTTCTGAAATTTACGTTTTTTAATTTTTATAATTATGAAGTAAAACACATCTGGTTTTGTCTGTGCAAGACTGTAGAGCAGATTTGCCCACATAACCAGGAATTGTGTTCTCAGCGGTGAGTATGCGCTCCTTGTCTTCTTCCCTCCCTCACCTCCCTCAGATGATTGAAGGTAACTGAAGGGATGTTCATTACCCCATATAAAAACATATTTGAGATACAGTATTTTGAGGTTTATTACGAGATAAGGAAGTCTTTCTGGTGGTAGAGTGGTGCCTGTGTAAGAGCCAGCATTTGCAGACACTACAGAAACCTTGTTTGAATTTAGCTATCATGCTGTGAAATCGATTCAGAATTAGTGTTCTTAAAAGCCAGGGATTGTGCTAATGAAGGATTGTGCTTTGTAATACTTGAAGTAGTGAAACAGTGTCTGTACTGTGTCAACCATTAAAATACCGGAAGAATAATCTGCAAATACTGCACTTAATAGGTTTTCTCAGGAGCTGTTCCAAGGCTCACAGGAGGTGAAGCCAGACAAGGGACTCCGGTACTAGGTTAATCCAGCAGAAGTGTCGCAGGTGACAGAGTCAAGGAAGATGAATACAGCTTCTTTAGATTTCTTTGAGATACAAACTCGGAGGCATGAAGGGTAATTTTAACATCTTTTTCTATTATAAATATTAGACAAAAAAATCTTACAATTTATATAAATCTTTACAATCTGTACACTTTTGTCAATCTTTGCAAATGGCATTAAACCAAAAATTTTTCAAGTTGCCATAGAGATCAGTTACAACAAAGTAACAGATTGCTACCATAACAAAAAGCTATTTCCAGAAACATATATAAGTCACTTTAAAGGCAGTTGTGTTTAATCTGAATATGAACAGTAGCCCTGCCTTGTTAATTGTTATGTTACTCAGTCTATTTACTTTTATCTTTAAACAATCAGACTTTACACTTTAAAAATAAACAGTAGTTGGGATGGGGGGACACTTTTTTTTTTTCTTCCTGTAGGTACATGAAATACAGCTGAGCCTGGAGAACGACCAAAGGTGAGTGCTTTTCATTTAAATTAGCCATGACAAGATAACTTTCCATATCAGTGTTTGCTAACATGACTTTTAAACAGCACTTAGTACTTGTATTTTTTATTTTTTTTTCCCCTGGCATAAAGCAGCTTGAAGATTAATACAGATGTGAGTGATTTTTTGTTCAGTAGCTTGGTCAGTTTCAGCAGTGTCCCAGAAAGGTCAGTCTCTGCAATTAGTCTTTCGTGCAGCAAAAAAGGATGTAAGAAGGGAACTACCACCACAACAAACCAACCAACCAACCTACCCCCAACTGTAAGGGGCTTTGGGCAAACAGAGAACCTGAAGGTACTTGGAGAGCTCGGAAATTCTCCAGGTATCAACTGATTTCTTTGAAGCAGGAGGTTTTCAGCACCACACACTTGTTCTGTAAGGTGTTCCTGCAAACAGATCCCTTTTAAATCATCCTGATTGTTTGTAGGAACAAGGAGACAACACAAACATTGTTAGCATTTAAGACTGTACAAAACTATGGTCATCGCTCCATTTTGAGTATTAAGTACTCAAGCTTGGTACTCAACAGGCTAGTAATATAGTAGCCTTTGGGTCAGCTGCTGACATTAGGGTATTTTTCTTTTTCAATAAGAGCTTGTTAATGATCTCCACAAAGTGTATGTATACACACAAACTCTATTAAAATCCAGAGTTTAGACCACAAGCCAGCAGTTATCTTTGCTGCGCAACAAGATTTATCAGTCTTAGCTGCTCTTTGGGGGTATTTTTGAAATATATGAAAATATGTTGGACATTTATCTTGTTTATTTCAATTGTTGCAGAAGCAGACTTTTATTTGCTAAATGCCTTGCTCTACTTCCCTGAATAGAGGACAAAATCAAGCAGCTTACAGAAAATGCACAAAGCAAGTTTGCAGACATGACCTGATCAAAGTGCACTTCCATGTTAATTGTTAATAATTCAGGTTTAGTGTATGAGGAAAAAGCTGCACAATCTTTACAGCTGCTGGGTTTTGTCATATGTATTTCAGTTCTTTACATACCATATGTATTTACAGTAAGGTAACACAAAATCTGCTAAATCTATTTCCCTCCATTTGTTTTTACTTAGACATAGAGATGCAATCACAATCCAAGTTCAAAACAAGAATTTAGAATCACTAAATTGGCAAACAGTTTCAAATTGACTTTTTCTTATAAATAAAGCATTCATATGCTTGACAATGACTGTAAGTTGTGGATGGAACATACATTTGTACCACTTTGAACACAAAGCACACATGCTGTTGTAACAGGTTCACTAAATTTCAGTCCGTAAAGTACTTCATAAACTAACTTACAAGTTTTGAGGAGCACTAAGTGGACTTTGTAAATAAATATATCAAAGTCATAAGTTTCTGATGTTTACATGTGTGATGGCAAATCCCTGTTTGATAAACACAAACAAGTTTTATACAACTGTAAGTGTACGGATTTGCTTGGAGTGCAAAGGCAATTTTAGAATTGGCTATTCTGACAAGTAGGTTTATCAGTAATTTGAAAGACTTTTGTTGCCTCTTACCAATATGTACACTTTGTAGCTTTAAGAAAAGTTACCTCCCTAGCACCTTTTACTATACAAAATTTACACACATAAGAGCACACTCATCTCGCCTCTTTACCTAAAGTGCATGTGAAATCTAGAAGAGAGAAAATGGAGAAACCTTGCTTACGCCCAGAAGACGTTAGGAGCTCTGGAATACAGGAACTGTTGCACTGGGATTACTGTACAGTTTCCCTCAGATATATGGCCCTCAAGGTCCTACCTGACAATGGTGTCCACTTTGACATGAGAGAAGCAGCATCAGCCTTGTCCCGTATCTACTGGACGTGGACAGCCAGCTGTCCTTTAAGCCAAACAAGTAGGGCTGAGTGTTCCAAGCTGTAGCGTGGAACACAAGAATGGGATCGGTATTCAATGGAAACTCTATAGTCTCATCTGTTTTACCTTAACAAAGGTAAGCGTTTGAACAGGGGGACTTCTAAAACTCTGCAAGAAGGTTAAAAAAATTGTCAGTTTATCTTAACAAAGTCTAAGAATCAAATATCATTAGCTTAGCTACTTATCTAATATTCTTATTAAATTTTGGAAATAAAGATGACAGTTCACCTCATGATTTTAATTGGGCTCAGCCACAAAGAGGAGCTGTTTCTCTTAATAGAATATTTCTACAGTTTTACTTAAATAGCTTTATCAAACATTTGTTTCTACAAACCTGAATTTGGGCCAAATCTGAGGTGACACGGTCTTATGAACAGCCACTTTGTCAGAACACGTGTAGAATAAGGTGTGCTGCTGGCAGCCAAGTCACTGGGGAATCCACGTGGTCTTCCTCACGAACAGAAACTTCAGCAACAGTGTCACTCCTTTTGAAAGCAAACCCAAAAGAAATGAAATTCATTGCACAGATAATGCTAAATTACCTTAAGTCAAAGGAATGGATTTCTACATTTGGGAGTGCGTGTTTAATATGGAAACGTGTTGAGTAAAGAGACTATTTCTGCTTAACGTCCTTCGGCCTGTCTTTCCAGTTCAGTTGGTGAAGCAGCTTTATCACAACCCCTCTTTCAGTCTTACATTCTTGCACAGGAGCCTTCCTCTCATCTGCTAGGAGCAGTCTCTGTGTTGTAGGTTGTCGACTACGTGGTTTCTTGTCTGGATTGTGAGAGATTCAATTGTCTTGTGTGCCTGTTCCAGTTGGATCTTTAAACCTTCATTGTCTGCCTTTAGAATATTTCTTTCCTAAAAAAATAAACAAAAAATAGTAAGAAAATGGTATTTTATTTTGAATTTGTTTCAGGACTGCTGTCTGGTTGAATGTTTAGGTTGACTGTCATGAAAGTAAGTTGGTGTGGCTCTTATCAATGCAACAGAAGCAGTAACTTATTTTAATGTTTCCATAGTCACTGGTGTATCCTTTGTGTAGATCCTTAAAACTTCCCAGTAGCTGGTATCTGAGACTGTGTTACTTGGTTTATGGAGTATCATCCTGTCCTAAGTGATTGGATTATGTTCACATTCTCACCTGTCACTTTTAAGACTGACAGGGATCAGAGCAAATCATAACAAGATTTTCAAAATTTATTCCCTAAGCCCTGTACTAGTACTAAAATTTAAGCTTAAAGTGAAGCATTGCTGGAGATAAAGTGGCTTATTATGTATGATGCCGCTCCTGGATTGTTCTGGCAATTAATTACACTAGAGTAATAAGGTGACACTTTCCCACCCAGCCACTCCCCCACACCCTCCCACGACTTTACAGTACTCTCGTGTAAAAGAGAATTTCTTTCATCATGTACGTACCTGCTCAAGCTCCTGGTATGAGGGTTTACAGCTGTGACGCTCCTCCTTCATTTTCTGGCTGGATTCCTTGTTTTCCCATTTAACGTATGCCTTTTTGCGCCCTAGAATTGGGCTTGGACATGGGGATAGTGGAACTGCCTGGAGATATGGGTTTTCTGGCATCCTATGTTCTTTCTTCTCTGTCTGCCTACGAGATACATCACCAGCCAGGAGTACGGAATCGGTCTGTATACCTTTATGAACCACAGCTGGTTTCAGTCTCACTGAGATTTTCTGAGCTGAGGAACCCATGAGCATAATGGTCCGGTCCTTGCTGTCTTCATTGTGCTCCACCACTTCTCCATTAGGAAATGTGAATGGCCCTTCTTCTTGTCCTGTAGAATATATGTGGTAAATTGAGTCAAGATCCTATCCCAGGAAAGGAGAAACAGTAATTAAACATGAATTTTCATAAATAAAGAACATTTAGTCTTTATTGATTTTACATTCATTGCTCTCCAAAATAGGCGTCACTGGAAGTTTCTCAGTGTTGTGTCTCTTAGAACAACTCTTTGCCCTGTCTCAGCAACATAGATATGGACCAGGAAGAGGAAAGCAGGTGTACCATCAAGGTCAGCTAGAGAAAAACCTCTAGATGGCTCAGAGGTTTTATATAGATCATTGACCTTGGTGATTGGGCTGGAAGATTAAACCTGGGTGTTAGTTCAGTGTTGTGACAACTTGTAGCTGTAAGATACAACTTCTCTCATCTGCTTTATAAAGGTGAAATAAAGACATTTTTAATTTTATACTGCTTTTGTGCAGGTCATCCTAAAATACTTTTACTTTTCCAGTTAAAAACTGAATGAGGGGGGGGGAAACCCCACAATGTTAGAAGCAGTGGGCAAAAGGTGCGATTAAAGGATTTTAAAAAGACCTGTTTCAGATAAAGTAATTTCTAATGTTGGGAAGAAAACAAAATGAGACTCATTTTGTTTAAACACCTGAGGGGAAAAAACAAAGTCAGTCCAATAGCTGCTGCGGGTTCTGGAGAATTAAATGAAGATATGGATGAACAGATGAGGCTTATACCTTCAACCTAGACCTGAATTCTCATTCTTCGACATGACGTAGTGTTGGGAGGTACCACATTCTGGTGCACTGGGTGATGATGGGGCAACACGCTACAGTTCCATCTCTTGCTAAGCGTGACATCCCACGAGGTGGTTGTTATCAGTGCTGCAGCCATTGCAGGTGCAGCCATAGAGATGCACATGGTCAGTTATCAAGAGAAATTGGCTGCATTGTGCTCCACATAATGCTATTAGGAAGCCTAAGATGGAATCCAGCAGTATGAATCTTAAATACAACGTAAAAGATTGATATCAAAGTAGCAAGAAGCAGATTTGAAGAACATTAGATGCAGGCAAAGTGCAGGACAGAAATTCAAAGAAAGTGAGTATGGAGAGAGTTGGAAAATCAAAAGAAAAACAAAATGAAAGCAGCCTGAGGTCTTATTCAAAGACAACGCTTCTTCCTTTGGACCCCTACTTGTTAATACACAATATGAAAAGCTTATACAGCTTGTTTGATACCAGGAAAAAAGAACAGAGGAGTCTAGATTTTTCATTTCTGATTAAATGAAAGATGGAGTGATATAGAGGAGTATTAGATTCAGCTACTGAAGTCAAAAATATAAACACAATCAGCTCTTGGTTTTCCTAGCACACAGATATGGAAGTAAACTGACTTTATAAACTCCACATTGAAATCTGAAAATTGTAGTTGCTTAATGTGACAACAGGGGTAAAAACTGGAGCGTGCCAAGAGCTTGTCACAAGATGAGAGAGTTAAGGGAACCTGTCAGCTCTTCAGTTCACGGCACCGAGTTCTTGAGAGAGTCTGGCAGAAGATTTACTCCATTTTTGTGGAATCTGAGCACCACACATTGTGTAGTGTGACAAGATCTCCCATAACAGGAGTCCTTACTTATTCAGACTAGCACTGGAATGGTGTTACTTGGTACAGGCTCACTTACGCCTGGTTCTAGTTTATACATTGATGAAACTCTGCAGTTAACTAACAAAACCTAAAACGATGCTGAACAACTCAGCTTTAAAAGAAAAAGGAGCAAAGGAAAGATTATCTACATCTTTTGATCTTTTTAATGGGATCTTTTCTTACCATGGAATTGCTCTTTGACTCCTACTGGGCAGAGGCTTGAAGGAAGAGCAGATGTTGGGCTGCTGTCTGCAACTGAAGTTTTGGGTCTTCTCTTGCACTCTATCACAACCAGGTCTTTGCATTGCTTGTGACAGTTCATTCCGCAGTCTGTAAACAAAACAAAGTTTACACGATTCAGTGGCTCCATTGTAACATCTAAGATCAGCTCTCACACTGCGTTGCCTCCCCAGGAAGCAAGAAAGCTTCTTTCTTGTTCTCTACGTGTATTACCTATCATAACATACACCTGGTAAACAGACCAATGACATCCCTTTGCTATATACGCCTAAAACTCCTTTTCATTGTGAAAATACAAAATAGCAACATTCAGTCACAACAGTGTTTTGAGTGTAAGAGCAGATACCTGTATGAGAAAGAAAACTCTGCAAAATACATGTTGTGAATGTGCTGCATAGTTTTCACAGAGCACTGGTGTTTTCACCCATTGGAATAGAAGGGTCTTTTCCCAAACCCTCTGAATTCAGTGATGTTCTGCAAAGGGTTAGAGCTATCAGTTAGAAGTTCATTCCTCTTTACATTTCTTCTGGACCATCTGTCTGTCTTATTATTGACTCAGTCTTCTCCTCCCTGAGAGGTCAGATTAAATGTGTCCGTAGGCATAGCAATGGATCTCAGGATGATCAGGTTTTTTTTGTCATTCACCGTCAATTACAGATTAAAATTAACAAAGTATAAAGTACCTCACCTTTGCATCTGTATCCTTGTTTAATGACTCCCCATAGCTGAAATTCAAACAAAGACTATGTATTAACATATTTCTCTGCACATTTGAAACCTCCAGATACAAAAATTCACTGAAAACTCCACTCATTTCTAAGGTCTGAGCTCCTGCAGAATATCTTTGTTTTCTACTCTTTTAAAGTTAAGGTCAAAATATGAACTATTTACTTCTTTAGCATAAGGAAAACAGAGTATTTTATGTGCATTCCTCGTGCACATCCCTATGTGCAAAGAAAATACCTTGAGCTAGTCTCTAACGAATACATCAGCAGATCTGACAGCCCCCAGAGGAGTTGCAGAGCTGGAGTAGACGGAGGATTCTATCTCAGCACCCTTGTTTGACCCCAGCTAAACTGGGAATTGGTAGAACAGTTAGTTTTACTAGATCTTTCTGTGCCATAGGCAGGGGTCATGTCATTTCCATACCAGGACATGAGTTGTAACAGCCCCATGGAGTGGAAGGCCCTGGATTTGGAAGTCTTTTTGGTGATACAACCGACACCACAAGGTAGAACCACGTTTAAACAGATAATAATACTGCCAAGAGGGTATAAAGGGTAACTTAAATATCTACACAGGCAGAAGCCTGGTGTTCTATATAGATTCACTGGTGTTTTATATAGGTCCATTTCTGTATATGACATGTGGTGATTATGACATTAAAAAAGGCATTATTCTGAACAACATTAACAAAATTTACTAAAAAGTAAACTTACAAATCCAGCACAGTTGTCGCAGAAAGTAGGCCTTAAGTAAGTGGTCTCTTGGAAGTTGTGAGCAAAGCCAAGTCCTAGTTTGGAGTAGATTGAGCTAGCCCTCATAAAGTAAGCTGTTATTTCATCCCTGCTAATCAGACCTTCCCTGAAAATAAACAAGAAAAGCTGTTTGTGAGACATAGTTTTTTAAAAGCATAAGGAGAATTAAGCATCTTTCTTCACAATTTATATGGCAATAGTTTCATGGGCCAAAAAACTATAGTGATTTCAGTAACCTTGTCAACTGCTCCCAAAGTCTACAGAAGCTTATCTATGCACTTAAAATGCAGCCTGTAAGGATGAATGGAGTATCTGCATATGTGATGCAGTCGCAAAACTACTTCATAGAAAACCTCTGAACAATCATTATTCTATTTTTCTATGCATTAATATGTTAAGAAAATTGTTCTTAATTTGACCAAAATATACATTTGCCAATTCTCTATTTTAATCTTAGAAAAGTTCTTCAGTAGTATATACTGAACATAATTCAAAAAAATATTTCTCTCTTCTTCCTCCTACATTAGCCTGGTTACCACTGCTGTAAGCTTATGAAGATGTCATTCACAACACATTTACAAGATGCTTTTGTCAGTTATGTTTTGTCTTCTATTTGTGGGTGAAGAGAGTGATTCTACCACCCTAATGATAGAAAGAAAATTTACAAACACAAACCCAAAACCCCATCCCAAAACAGTGCTAAGCAGAAATAGGTACTCACCAGTCCTTAGCCATTACACAAAATGAGAACGGAAAACTGGCAGCTATCTTTTCAAATTCTTCCTGGGAAATGTATCCATCCTGATCATGGTCATAATTTTTGAAGACAGACTGTGTAAGATAATAGTTTAAGTAGAATAGTTTATAATGTCAACGGGCAGGCTGGACTACCACTTTAGAATATGACAGAATTGCCACGTAGACGCCTATTTCCACTTGTGGGATGACATTACTGTTTGTCTCTGGCCCTAAGGCAAGCAGCACTCCTAGGCCAAATTTAGTAATATATTCCATAAGGGCTTGTATCAAAGGACACCTAGCAATATTAGAAGTGTTTAGAAGAAGAGATGAAGCAGAGATGCAAAGACAAGCTCTTTCCCCCTCTCTCTCTCCATTAGTTTTGGAATCAATCACCTGAGCTCACTTGATGGGTTCCACTAAAGGGGGTGGCCCAAAAGAGAGAGAAAAAGCAATGGCTGCCAGTAACAAAGCTGTTGAGAGGCCCACCTTCAGACTCCACCAACAACATGATGTTGGAGTCCCTGGTAGAAACGGACTGCCTGGCTCCTTGGAAGAATGGCATTATACAAACCAGCATTCACACTCCCCGCTGGCTCCTTAGCCGTTCAAGGAATCTCCTTCCATACCTCACCTGCTGCTATTTACAGCTGGGCAGAAATATCTCTTTGGAAGCACAGAAGTGCTTACAAACTCAGCACAGCTTTGAATGTGTCCACTCTTTTTACTTTCTTTGTACCTTCTCGTACCTAGAGATTAAGGCTACGACTGACAGGTAAAGTAAAGGGGTCAACCATACTTACATCTACCATCCTCTGAACGTGTTTGCTGACGGTTTTTGGATCAGGTTTTGGGGCTACTCCTGAGGCCCAGTCTACAACTACTGGTGGTCTGGAAGGTGTCAAAGGCTAGAATAAATTGAATGGAACTTCATTAGTAGCACATGGAAAGACTTCCAATATCACACTTTTTTCATTTGTGACAATGGACTATGTGATACAGAAATGGCCTGGTGGACCCAACATCATACTTTTGGTAATTATGTAGTACTGCAGAGGAAGCTCTTCCCTGAACTGTCCGAAACAGTGGTTGTTCCTTAAATTGTCAGTTCGCTGACAGCCCTGTAAATTCACCACCTTTTCCATATTTGTAAGACAGGAACAAACATACAATATAACACTCATGGGTTTCATCATTCAAATCACGTAAGAATTCTTAATTTAAAAGAATCGGTATCAATTGCCAAGACAGAGCCTGATGTCATGCCTCTACACAAGTAACTTCATTTGTGTTTGTGTCCATATTATAAAACCTGATATAGTATGCTTTATGCTTGATTTATGCTTTAACAGATTTTGCTCAGTCTATAAAGCTAAAATGCTTCCAGTTTAGCATAAAATGAAATTCAATGAATTCCAGGGATAAAAGTTATATTACTCGTAAAAAAAAATCTTTTTGTTAAGAATCTGGAAAGGCTCTTACAGCAGCTCGGTGACTTCGTGGCTCTCGTGCATAGGAAAGCTCATAAATTTCATCTTCTGTGTAGTAAAGATCAAGAGACAGCTGAAAACAAAGACAACATTAGTTTAATGCCAAAACAGTAACTATTACTTGATAAACTTGTTCCTAGCATGCATTAGTATTTTTTGGTGCATTAATTTTTAATTTAGGTTGCACCTAGAAAAAATGCACTTGACCTGCACAGGTGTTCACAGTGACTTGAAATGGGTACACTTCTAAATTCCAGACTGTTATTGCCATTATCTGGAAATCTGTAACATTACACAGCTACAGTCATTAGCACAGCAAGTGACTGTAGGCATAATTAGCAGTCAGTTAATAAGTAACTAAGAAAAAACTGTTACTTCCATAATATTCAAGTGGACTGTCATGCGAGTACAAAAGCACCGTTCCAGTGAAATTGTACATCAACTCAAATTCTCAAAAAACTCTTGGTTAAACACGTCCTATTGGATAATCCAGCTGTGACCATGCTGAACTAAGAAGTATACGATAAGGATAAAAGATGGACTTGCATATATTTATTAGGAGCCTGTAGCTGTTAACAGCAGTTACATAAAGTAAGAAACATTACACCTGGGTAAATACAGGAATTTGAAAAAATTATCAAATTTATACATTTGCTTTTGCGTGTGTCCTGGAAAATAGTATAGAAATATTTTAACGCCTGGAAACAAATTTCAAGCTGCGACTGAAGACTGGTAACATGACACTTTTGAATATTCACATGAAAATATTCATGCTAGACATGTGATTGAATAGAAAAGCCAGACATAAATGTGTTACAAGCCTCAATCTATGTCAAGTCCAAAGAAAAGATGAACTTATTATGGAGTCAAGATTGGGCAGTCATATATATATAAACTAAGGAACCAAAAAATGCTATTTTATCCAATGAATAACCTTACTTAAATTACAGATTTGCAGTAACTTTCTTGTGAAGAACTGCAAGAAATACTGCTGTAATAATAATAGTGAGTAATTTTAGATTCTAGGTTAAAGTAGTTTCTGACACTCAAAAAACAAAAGTCAAAATGTTATGATACTTCTATGAATTATTGACTTCTGTATATAATTATTAATACCTCTCCAAACTTATTTGCCTGCTAATGCGAAACTTACGACTAAAGGAGACAGAAGAAGGAGAAAGACTGTTGGAAAAAATCAGAGAGCTAACAGGAAAATTATGCACCCTGGAATATTAGCAAATTAGAAGCTCCTCCTTTGAAATGAAGTGTTTGTTTTTTTTTAATTTATGTTCTGTCATATATAGCTGCATGAAACTGTGGCCAAAGTTCTACATATTTTTAATAGATATTTTTATAAGACACTATTTAAAAATAAGGGGGGGTAGAACTTAAAATAATTTGAGACAAAACATTTTTAAACATTTAGCAGGAAGAAAAATTCACCACTTTATGTAGCTTTATTTCAGGCCTTGGGCATACGTGCTTAAATTTCACACACAAGTGCTCCCAGAGAGAACAAATAACCACATAATCACTTTTATCTATTAGCTTTTTGCTGAAACAAGGCTTGTAACCAGGAAGTGGAAGCAGTCTGTCTATTTTTTCCAAGCTGAGGTACTTGTTGAGGCCAAACAAAACTGAGAAACAAGAAAGGTAGATATACTATTTCAATAAAAGTTACTATTTTAACTTAGTAGGAGAAGCTAAAACTATTGTTGTGACATACGTCCTAGGTACTAGCAATTTTGTTTGTAACACGGCACTGACTAGATATGACTGGAAGACTAACACAACAGTTATATTTGACTAACGTTTATGTCAGACAGTTTTTTTAGTACCAGAAGAAACTTGGTTAGAAGTGTGGTATGTTTAACTTCACACATCTTGAGGGACTGAACTTTTATGTGAAACTTTGTGTGTTTAACACAAGGAAGCTTTGCATGCAATCTTCTGCCTCCAAGGTGCATTTAAGGAAGCTTTCTACCTTTTTCCCGACTTAGGCTTAATCAGCAGAGGATTCAGAGCACTTCCTTAGTGAAAGTACAGACAGGATGCATACTACTATAGCAAAGCAGAAATAAACATTTCCTTCTCTTACAGAAATAACTGGAAGCATACTGCTCTACTGACATCTCAACTGGTACCCTTGCTACCACATACATCAGTATCAGTAACCTTTTCTCTGCTTCTATTATTGTACATTTCCTTAAGGAAAAAAATAATCTCACAATATTATGTATTTATAATTAATGGAATTCTCTACTTAGTTGTTTGGGAGGTATATGAAAATATTTTTTAAATGGAGGTATTTATCTCATCTAACAGACTTACTGTAAGCAAATGAACAAGGTCCATATTAGCCTCCAGGGGAAGCGGAATTTCCTGGAGTTGTATGAGCTCATTTATGTGGTTATACAGAGAGTATAGTTTGTATATGTTAATTTTTTTGTCCTCTAAGTAGTCTGGCATGCCCTCATAAAGTGATATCAAGTCTTTCAGGTGGACCCCAAGGATCGGGATCTTAAAGTTACTGCACTCATTATAGGCACGTCGGTAACTATCATAATTTCTGTATGATGAAAGCAGTTCCGTCATTTCATTAAACACCTAAAAATAAAAAGAAAACAAAAAATCAGAATTGGTTATTGTTTTTGTTCTGATCATACAGAACAAGAATTTCCCATTTTATCGCTAAAGTGTTTACTCACAATGACTCTTGAAACAGATTTTAAAACTTTAGGCTTCAAATGAAATCTAGGTATTCACCTAACATAATTTAACTATAATATGTAATTATAGATAGTTAATCTATAGCCTAATATGTAATGCTTGTCTTCCTAGATTCCCTATTTAGTCAATGAAAAGAAATAGAATCAAGGAGATGCATACGTAGTTAATACATAAGCACAGCACAAGCTCTCTGACCTTCAGAAAGGCACCCATCTTCACCTTAAAATGTGGAATGCAATTTTCTGGCTTTAGGTCACCAGCTGGAATTGGAAAGTCCTGGTAGAGAAACCCTACACTGTGCTACAGTCCCATCACAGTGTGACCAGAACTCCCACTACAGTTCAAGGCTGGCACATGTGTGCTTTTAAGAAAACTTTTCCATGGAAATGAAGAAGAAACTTGTAAAGGCCAAAGGAATCATCAGTCAAGCAGGATAAGTATTTCCCTTGTTTAAAGCTATATAGGTACAAAAGCTGACTCTTAACATTATAAAATCAATGAGCTAATGTTTTCTTGTGGAAGTTTCTGTCTAACCGCTTGATTTTGGACCTTCACAAACTTTTGTTATAGTTACATGCGAAAGTGTGTCCTCAAGTCACTAATTACCAGCCTCTATTTATCTGCTTTCTTTTAGCACTTGTATACAATTTCTTGATGCAAAAAGTTATTCAAACGAAGGACATATATGCAGTCCACTCCTCATAATGACAACATTCGTAAAACAACATGGTTCTAAAATAAGCTTGCTAACTGGCCTTACAGATCCTGAGAGCTGCAACCGTTATCAGTGGGAGGTCATACTTCTGGTTCGTACTCCAGGTACACACTGTTCATTCCAGCTGATCAAACAGGTTCATTAGATAACTATATGAAACCTTTCAGGCCCCAAACAAGATAAAATAATAAAGCATATTAGTCTCTAAAGAAGCCATTTCATTGCTAAAAAATATTTTTTCCTTCACAGCTTTAGTAGCCAGAATGTCAGCAAAAAATACATCCATCTGTGTTTCACAAGCATTTAATTGGAAATGACAACTGATTCCGAACATTCCACTGTATTATAATGTGCATGGATATTAGGATTAAGTTTGTTCAAGTGTGAACGGGATAAAATCTGTCTTAGGGAAAGATCAGACGAACAAAACCTGTCCTTTCAGTTTTAAACGCAAAGTGCAGAGCTCTGTGCTAGCATTTCATAGACTCTAGATGGTCTGTGTTGCTATGGATGACAATATCTTTTTCTCAAATGTTCTAAGATCCAGTTCTCTGCTTATGTGTTTGAATGCTATTCTGTACTACTGCATATGCATTACTACTTGTCACATCTGAGTATTGAAACAGAAACTATACAAATCTTGAAGAAAGGTGGGGTTGAAAGTGTAGGAGTAATTGGTGTCATAGAGATGAAATGACAAAGAAAAACCCTCTAAAACCGAAGGAAGTCTTCCTTTTTCTCTTTTTCTTTCTGTCTCTCCATCTTATCCAATGAAGTAAAGTTGGGGTTTTTTGTGTTCAATGACAAAAAAGTTAAAGGTTATCTTATTTGTAAAACTTAGAGGAGCAATACCAACCTTAATTACATCATGAGGAACACATGAGCTTGTTTCCTTGAGCCTGGAAATCGAACTGTGACAGAGACCTCCTATCACTGCCATTAATGTATTGAAATTCTGCAGCTGGTGGAGCTTCTGTGTTGACATACGAAAAAAAACCAAAAAATCAGTATTTATTATTTAAGGGTACAAGTTGCTCAATACGCACATCCAAATTCTACATTTAGTCTATTGTGTTCCTCTAAATTCTTACAAGTTTTATGCCACTATCCATCTGATTTTACTCATTTTGGTAATGAGTTGTGATTTTACAGGGCGGAACATGTACTTATTCTACTGTTATTAAATCAGATATTAATTCTGCAGATACAGTAAGTCTTCAAAGTACTTTCTCAGTATTTCTTACTCTTCCCACAGTCTACCACAACTAGGAAACACTACCTATTATCTTGGTTATGACTGAAGTTGAATTAGTATCCAAAGAATACCAATAGGACAATAGCTCTGCTTCTATCCAATAAGGTGTATGTGGTAGAAATTCTTCTAATTATGGCCAAAGACATGATAGCGGTTCATGCTTTGAAAGGTATGCAGTCACTGCTTGGAATCTCACCAGCTGATTTAAAAGCAAGTCTAGATTTTCAGTGAAAACACTTTATTCAGAATGGGTATGAGAAAATCCCGGTGCCACAACAGTGTAATATCTGAACACTTGGTATGAAACTACAGCATACACAAACACGCATGCTGTATGGATGAACCAGGAGACCAGGACAACACTCCCAGCTGACTCTACAGTAGTAGTGTAGGAAGAGCCACTAAAGGTCTGTATCAGAGAAAGACAAAATAGACACCACACGTGTTCAAAATTTAACTGACCTGTGCAACATGGATGAACTTGATGAACACTTCAGCCCGAAGCTGTGGTGTTGGTCTGCTGAGAACCATGAGCTGCACCCACTGAGAGATACCATTGCAAAGAGCAATTGATCTTTCCATTGTTGGATTCTCCTTCACACAACTATTCACAATGTAGTTCTGATAATCTGAGAACTTAAAAAACCAAAAAGTGTCAATGAAAAGGCATCTACAGTTTCATATACCTGATGAGTTGTGTCTGCTTTTCAAATGAAATATACAAGATATATCTTATACCTTAAATATCCGCAAAACTGAAATCTCTCCTTTGTCAAAGCTCTGTTCAGTTCAAAGCAGGCAGCTTCAACTAATGGAATTAACTGAAAGTATTTTGTCACCATAATTTGTATCCCATCATTTCCATCATGTATATCTCAGGAGTCTTGGCTCTTATAAACCCTAGGATGAGTAGAATTGGGGCTTTCCTCCCAGCCTCGGTGGCTCCATAGATTCATTGAATCACAGGCAAGGTTAAATTGAATTTGAAGTGTGATAGTTTAAGGAAGTTAAGTGTTCAGTTTATGTAGCTAGTGCACACTTTTGAATTAAGCTACACTAATACAAAAAGCAAGTTCTATAACATTACTATAGAACTGGGCTACAGATTCCTTAATATTTTTAACACAGCTTGTGAGATTCTCTTATTTAACGAAAGCGATCTAAAATTGTTCAGTAGACACCTGTATGTGACAGACACCTTTTTTAAGCCATTGTTCCCATTAAGATCAACAAGAAGCAATCATTTGTTTTTGTTGATGCACTGTTTATCGATTCTCTTGACTTATCCGTTAACAAGTATACACAAGAATTTAAATAATCAGAAAATGTGACATAGGATTTATATGTCCATTCTTTACTATGGCCGCTAATACTAACATCTTATCAAAAACATTCATAGCTGTAATAGACATATATCCCTTTCTTAAGGCCACAGGAATATGGCCTTGATCCTTAAGAAAAGGTCATAAGTTGTGAGGCTGCTGACTGTTTCTTGCTCTCCCTCTCTTACTTTCTCACCACTTTTTAACTTTTTACATACATTTAATAAGAACTATTAACACTTTATAAAGCAGATATGACAGCAGACATCTCTAGATTTGTCCTCTTATTAAAAATGGAACATTAACAGTAATAATGTCTCTGAGATTACATAGTACTTACAATCATTGTTTGAATTTTGAACCCCAGCCAGATCTGGCTAGGTCTTGAAATTTAAGCAGCTATTCTATACAGACAGATAATTTTTCAATATCTGACTACATAATTATGGACTTCATAGCAGTCTCAGTACAATTATGGATCAGTTTGTTTAGTTTATATTTTGTTCTCAGCAGCTCTCTCCTACAGAAAAGAATTTTTTTTAAAATCCTGAACAAATTTATATCTAACATGCTACTTAAAGTTTTGAAATAATTTTCGTGCAAGAATTTATTAACGAGGTCAGCGGTAACAAGAAAGTTTTGAAATAATTTTCGTGCAAGAATTTATTAACGAGGTCAGCTGTAACAAGATTGTTAGTGGCAGATATGGAAAAGAAGTCCAGATACTTAAATAATTCAAGAGTCTGGTATTGCAACAACTAACTTTCGAGCCTCATCAGGAAAGCAGAAACCAGATTCTTACAAAAGAGTGTAACCTCCCTTTATTTTATAACTATAAATTAAAGTGGTTTCCAAACACCAGCACACCTGCAGTCATCATCCTGTGAACACCACTCCCTACATTTTTCTTTGCTGCAAGATAGGTGGTGTCTTGTGGAAGATTTTGCTCTATGCTCTATACGTTCAGAGGATCAAATATTCCTTTCAGACTTTCAAATGAGGGAACATATGAATAGTTATTTCAGTGACTGATAACACAGCAGGTCATTTGCAGCCTTGCTCCTGGTATATGTTGCCTTGTTAGAATAACAAAAGGATTCTATGGCTCAGCATATCATCAACCCATTCTTCAAAGAGTTATTGAATTTAGCTATTTATCCATTATACATTATTTTCTTAACTAAGGTTTCAGTGAACTCAATTTATACAAAAACCAACACAGGAACCCTGCATTTAAAATGTATACAAGTTTGTAACTGTTGGAACTCTATAACACACCTGACACTCTGACTGCAATCATACTTGTTATGCTCATTAATCATTAATTACCTCATGTCTGCACAGAGCTTGAAAATGTTAAGAGTTATATAAGCTTTGCATACTATTACTGCCTACAGGCAGCAATCTGTGCATAACTTTGGTTCTATGGCTTTTTGAATTTAACACAGAACATGAAGAGTCATGTGCTGTCAGCTCAAAATAAAGTATACTAACACACAACTGTGAAATCTTCCACAATCTACTGAGAGCCCCTTTCCCTGCAAGACTTCATCTCCACATCGTAGCATTCTAAAAAAAAACCCAAAACACTAAATAACCAAACCAAACAAAAAACCCCTAACATTTCAACTTTATTTTTACTGTTATCATCACACTGACTATGCAACCATCTTAGAATTTGGTCTCTGACATGCACTTTTCTTTTTCATGTCTGAACTGTATAAGGTTTGAATAGAAGTCATGTGAAGCCAAGGTGCAGAGGGAAGTTAGCATCTTATCAGGTACCAACAAAGCTGAGAAAACAGATCAAATGAAAGAAATCACAAATGAGATAAATCCTTAAGAATTGTTTATGTACTTGAAAGCTTGTGTAATAAAGTATTTTTAACCCCTGTTACATTAAAAAAATGGCATTTTCTCAAGCGCTTTCTTATCCCTAGTCTTTATTTTGTTATGCACAATCAAAAATGGCAAGCAGAGTCCAGTGGACATCTTCTATACAGACAGTCCATTAGTCACTGCACAAGAATGCTGCACAGCCACAGGAGGTTAGCATTCTAGGAGAATGTTCCAAGTTTCCGTCATCTCATTTCAGCCTGATCACTGATTTGAGTCAAAGGAGGCTGCTTGTTCCTGTGCCCAATGACACCACTTGTTCTAAAAAGTTCTTCTTGGAAGATGATCAAATGGTTTATTCCTTTTCCTTCCAACTGACCTTGCCCCAACTCTGTTCCACAGTTGCTAAAAAGGTTCATTCTCCCTCTCTCAAATGACTGCAGCAAAAGGGTACGTACTCACAATAAGTACCACTGCCCACCTTCACCATTGCTAAAACAAAAAACAGACTCAGCTTGTCCAACAGCTTGCACTGCAGGGTTAATCTTGTAACACTGCCCCTCTCTGATCTTTTCTACGTCCTTCCCATCTTTGTTTTAAATAAATAAATAAAAATCACTTACTGATATTCTTCTGAAAGACTTAAATTCAAGATAGGTAAGGTGGTCCGACAGCTCTTCTGGTTCAAGGTGATCAAAAAGAAGTGAGACTTTCCGTTTCTTACTGGTGTTGGCCTTTACACGCTGTGTCAGCTTCCTAGACCAATCCCTAGAATTTCTATTAGACAAATTTTAGAACAGAATTACCCAGAGTTATTTTCTGAAGAGCAAACTTCTCCTCTCTCCCTAATAGAAAAGTAACATTGTTTTCATGCGTTACTGCAAAAAATGTGAATTATTTGAGTTTCTAAACATCAACCCTTTTTTATGCGTTACAGATTATACGACAAAACGCTATTGTTAGTCTTTATTATATTGATGTGACACATAAGTAAAATACAACTATATTACCAAATAGCATAAGACTATATGTTGCACTTCCAGCATTGTTGTCTGTAACTGTGTCTTTGTTGAACGCATCCAGCACTCCTCCATTTAATAATTCTTACAGATTTCTTTGACCAGCCTCTGAGTGTAGTGTCTCCCCATGCTATTTACCCATGAAGTAATGAAATTTTATTGGATTTCAATAACCAAATATCCTTTTTCACAACCAGATATAAAATGCTCTGCTTTTGCCTCTGTATTTCCAACCAAAGTGTGAATTGATACTGTTACACTGTTCCACAGAACTATCTTACTCTCATATAACAAGGAAGGTTCTCTTCCCACGAAAAAACTATGTGATATTTAGCTGTAGGATTTATTCTTGTCAGGACAAGAAATTTTATAACTAAAGTCACATAAAAAAGTATCATGAATTTGACAATGTAATAAACTGTATCATCTCATTTACCTTTGGTGTTAAAAATATAAAAACACTTTTTTTTTTTTACTTCATCTGTTACCCACTCAAAATGTATTCTCCTGATATATTCACCTTTCTCACTGACTTCAAGTGAGCTTTCAAAGTCATCAGGCCTCTACAAATTTTCTAAGTTCCCTGGATACAGTAAAATTTATCTAGGATAGAGAATCAGCACAAAGTCTACACTACAGTTAAATTCAACCTAAGGCATTCTTGTAAGGCATTCTGTGTAATATATATTTCATCTATAATGATCTACAAGCCCTTCTAAGGATAGACAACATGTGACTTATTAAAATTAACTCGCTATAGGACCGTTATCCTGCTATACTGGAAAGACGCTGTATTTGAATAAAGGAAATTCAGAGAAAAAGTCTGTTTTCCGAGCTTATTGAGACTTTGGTACTCACATTTGAGTTGTGTCAATCAGACGACAGTGTAACTCCTCACCATTAGCTTTAACCAGTTCTTGAAATTCCTCCATCGTTGTGGATAGTTTAGAGTCCATTTTGAACATAACCCAGAACTCTGTAATCCAATACCTATTGCACATTGAAAATACAGAAACATAAAAATAAAGGTTTTGCTCTAACATCAGTAATGTTGAAATTTAGATAGTTGCTTCTGTTTATGAGTGGTATTTCTTCTTGCCCAGCTTCAGAGGATAAATCTTGCTTTTATATGCTTTTGCTAGGCTTTTATCAAAAATCAAAATCCCAAGATTAAAAACGAATTAGAAACTACCTGGCTTAACACTGTATAGAACTATACTACATATATGTATGCAATAAATTCAATATTAAAATTTCTATTTTCACATTAGATCTAGATAATATGCATGCTGATTTTTTTCTTCATGAACTTCTATACAATTTTAGATATTCCTTTAAATCTTGAAATTATTTGATGTGGACATCAAAAAAATGCACTATGCTAGTCGGAATTTTATCTATTAACCAAAGAAAAACTTACTAATTAAATGTATTTAAGAATCTCACATGCACAAAATACTTTCAGAGAACTACACTATGTTGGGCATTCAAATTGTTTCAGTCACGTATTTTATATTCAATTCCTATATGTGACTTGTCGCCCAATGTGGTGGGTTGACCCTGGCCAGCAACTAAGTACCCACCCAGGTGCTCACTTGCTGCTTCTCCCCCCCACCCAGCAGAATGGGGGAGAGAACAGGAAGGGCAAAAGTGAGAAAAACGTGTGGGTCAAGGTAAAGTCAATTAACTAACTGAATGAAAGAAAAAAGCCGACCAACCAACCAAGTGATGCAAAGGCAATCACTCACCATCTCCCACAAGATACCCAGTCAGTATCCAAGCAACAGCCTCTTTGGAACGACTACCCCCCAAATTTTTATTGCTCAGCATGATGCTATATGGCATGGAAAACCCCTCTGGGCAATTCAGGTCAGCTGTCCCAGCTGTGTCCTCTCCCAACCTTAAGCTCACCCCCAGCCTACACTCTGGGGGGAGCAGAGTGAGAAACAGAAAATCTTGATGTTGTGCAATCCCTGTGCAGCAAGAGCAAAAACATTGCTGTGTTTTATTCACAGACACAAAGCACAGTATCACAGGGGCTGCCACGAAGAAAGTTAACTCCATCCCACCCAGACCCAGTGCACCCACGCCTGTAAAAATCTGTGCTTGTTGGAAAAATGGAAATTCACAGACTTATGGGTGCATATATGTATGAATTTGCCTAGAAGCACAAATGTTCCCAGATCACATGTAATACCAAAGCATTCTGACCAAACCAATAATCTACTTTGAGATAATAAAATCACCATTTAAAACTCCTGTTACCACTTATTTCTCACTCTGTTTAACAAAGAAATATCTTATGCTAATCTATTGTCAGAGTTGCATTTTTTTCCTCTTTTCTGTTTTCTCTAACCCAACTCTCAACCCATAACTTTACTATACTTAATTAAAAAAAAAAAAGCGATCCAGGATCATTGCAATTGACTATGTACAATTATTTAGGAGAATTACCTACTGAATACAGCAGAACTTTGCTTACTGTAAAAACAGCTGAAATATCCCACTTTTTTTTTTTTAAAGAAACATATATAATAACATTAGACACAGAGCTACCAATTCCTGACCACTGTCAATTTTCACCAATGTTTAAGATGCAGATCTGTACAGACTCAGTGCATGAATTGTTAGGTCACAGTTTTGAACTGACTTCAGCAGATGCACAGAAAGCCCATGTTGTGTAAAGGCCTTGTTGTGTAAAGCTGCTAAAGTAAACCTTGAAAAGCTACGCAGTATAGCTGTTTCTCTTTTTAACATCAGCATAAGGTATGCAAAAAGCATTCTTATGTATGGCACATGGATAGCTGCAGAGTAATAGCTACTAAGCAAGAATATTCTTACCTCACAAAATAGCATATCTTTACACACAGAATGGAAGATTTATTTTCTAAAGCATTAAGATAGGTAGAAAAGTGTTAAGGAAAACTACATCCATTCACATATGATATGAAATGTAACATGCTCCATATTTCCCTAACTGTAAGCAACTGGAATCATTCTACTGATGGCATATAATACCAGTTTAGAGTTTTACATAAGTGTACACAAAGTATATCCCAAGATCGTTAGCAAAAGTTTATTGTAAATATGACTGCTATGAGTAATTCTGATGCAGCCGCCCAAGTACTGAGTAGTGTTAAGTAGTGAAATGATTCTGCTTTCTACGTGTGTTTCTTTGCAACATGCCACACAATTTCTAATAAGTCTCATGCACTTGCACATCTCACTAAAATTTTAAACAGTAATACTGAATTACCGAATTTATCAAGTACTGCTTTTATGAAGAAATCGGTTTTGGTTAATTACCATTCACTGGAGCTTTAAAAAAAAAAAAAAAAAGGAAAAAAAAAGCTGTTTTCTTTTAAACATAACCAGTTGTATACAACGGCAGAGAAAAATGTGAAATGTCTCTCCTTGCTAACCTCACTTTTCTAAGTCCACAACAGTTTTAATTTGACTTGCTGTCATAACTGGAAAGAAATACTCATATTTTCAGCCTATTAGCTCTATAAAATATGTTTTGATATTGTACCTAATGTCTTTTCAAAACATGGAAAATCCATTTGGAAAATGTATTTTGCATATCTTGATTCTTCTGCTGCAGATTAAACATGTATTTTCAATACTAAATAACATAATTTAATGAAAATACCTTGTGGATCCTCCCACATTCTGATTGAAATTAACTGCAGCCTAAATCTACTACAACAAAGGGGACATACCATCCACAATTTAAGCACCCACATTAAGTTCGTAAATTAGGCTGACCATAGAAGTAATGAGGTGTGAGTAAATTCCCAAATATTTTAAAGGGCCCCAAACTGAATGTCTGAAGTTAGGTAGCGGTCAAATCATCCATAACCATGTAAAATCACTCATTTAGGGGACGGAAAGTGGTGAAACTGGGAAATTTGCAAGGGTTTTCAAAATACAAGAGCCCAGACTATCTGATCCATTCAAAACCATCTTTACTTTTCAATCTCTTTAAAGGGAGCTATATACAGAGCCAAAAACCAAGCTTGCAAAATATGCAAGTCTGATAACAATTTGAATCACTTCTCTGACCGTAGAAAACATTACTTCTCAGAAACATGCAAGCAATCGCTTTCTTCCATTTTCAAAGAGTGCACGAATCTAATTTAAATGCAACACTACACCACAACTGTAGTTTGGCACACTTGATCTAACACTTGTGGCTAGAGAAGCAGCAGGACACTCAGAATCCACCACTACAGAAGACCTCTGTTCTAAGTGATGCTGCTTTTAAAGCCAGTAAGATACAGAGTTTGGGGGAAGAAAGGATTACCCAAATCAAATTGTCCTAAAACTGGCTGGAGATTTTTAGCATGTCAGGGTCTGGTACTCTTGTAATGTGCTCATCTAATTGGGAGTAAATATTCTGTAAAGCAAAGAAGTCAATTAATACATTCTGCAATTAAAAATTCCTAGGAAATAAATCATATTGCCAATATGATCTAGTAGCCTTGTTGTGAAAAATCTAATGAACCAGAAACACACATGTGTAAGTCCAGGCAGAGACCTCAAAATGGGAACAAATAGAAAGGAAAACCTTATGATTTATTTCAGTGCATTCTAATTTTGAGTTTGTGAATGAGAAATAATATTTGTTGAAAGTTTTCATCTCCAGATGATACAATGAGAATATTTTCAAAGATTACACTTCTGTTCTTTGCTCTTCTACTTGTACAGAGGGCAGAAAGAGCTCTGAAACTTAAGCCCAGGTTCACTGTGCCTAACTGAGGTGCCTCCTTTAATCTAGCACCTGCTAGATGTTCCCTCCACAGTGAATGGAGGGTGATTTATCCTACTTAAAATCTGAATTGGAGTTTCATGTTTTCCTCTGTGGATGACAAGCCAAAACAAACAAACACACAAAAAACCTCAACACTAAACCAAACAAAAACACAAAAAGCCTCAACACTAAACCAAACAAAAACACACTATACAACCAGAAACTGAAAAGAGCAAGTGTATTGTTTAATTAGTGGAATAGTAATACACCCATAGATTAAATATCCTCTACTTACCCATTTCAAAGTTGTCAAGCTATCTAATGTTACCTTAAGAGAAGATGAATATTACAAAGGATATAGATCAATGAGTTTCTGGAGCATGTCTGCAGAGGAGATGATAAACTGATGCATAGCCAGAATTATCTTCAGCAACTGGTTGTTCTGATATGCATTTCCTTCTAAATCTGAAAAAAAGAAGGAGTGTTCATATTGAAATCTTGGTATACCTTGGTAAACAACTTGCAAGACACTTTTTCAGAATACTAATTCTAATCAGGCCTGTTCACCTACACTATTTCAAAGACAGCAGTAACTTACAAACTTAGGAATCATTTTTCTGATGAGAGCTATATAACAACACCTATATTTCAGTACCAGGATTTGGAAGACCCTTACCAAAGATGAAAGAAAAAAGAAAAGAAAAAAGTAAGAGGCAAGCAAAAAAGCAGCTGTGCTCCAAAAGCGCTCAAAATATCCACATAATTATACATAATGATCTCAGCCCAGCAATGCACTTAAACATTTAACTTTAGGCGGATTAGTATAACCTTTGAAACAAGTTAATGAATTGCTGAGTAAAAGAATTCAGTTACTGATCCATAACAGTCAGTCAGTGGCATGACTGGACTTATCAAACAGAATGGCGATATTCTTAAGTGTTTGTGAGGCCTTTTGTACAGCTGACATACATAACACTAAAGTACCTGCACAGGTTGGAATCTATACCTAGATGTGTATGGAATGAGATATAATGTATGCAGGAGCCCGGAGGTTAACCTATACATACTCCTGGTGGTGGACCTAAACGTCCCAACACATTCCTTGAACTCTGTGCTACAAGGATTTCACTTGAAGAAGGTTTTTAGACTACCTCTATCTTCTGGGCCTTGCAAGGTTTTTTTTTCCATATTCAGAAAAGACCAAGGACATCAAATGTAGCAAAATGTTTTAAAAAGTTTCCATTTCTGTAACAAACACAGTAGTGAAAGTGTTTGTAAATATTAACAGGTGTTCTCCAGCTTGCCATGACAGAACCTAAGCAGTTTGAATTGAAATTACACACCTTTTCTAACACAGAAGAAAATTTACCTTTTTGAATAGTTTTAAATACGTCACCCTCTATGAGAATAAATGTAATTATCACTTACTTAAAATGGCAGGTGTGCCATAAAAAAGTGACAGGACAAGGGGTAACAGTTTTAAATTGGAAGAGGGGAGATTTAGATTAGATATTAGGAAGAAATTCTTTACTGTGAGGGTGGTGAGACACTGGAACAGGGTGCCCAGGGAAGCTGTGGATGCCCCATCCCTGGAAGTGTTCAAAGCCAGGCTGGATGGGGCTTTGAGCAACCTGGTCTAGTGGGAGGTGTCCCTGCCCACGGCAGGGGGTGTTGGCACTAGATGATCTTTAAGGTCCCTTCCAACTCTAACCATTCTATGATTCCATGGCAATACTAGGAATGATACACAGAAGCAACGCAGAATAAGGCAAAATGGAAGAGGTACGTGAAACAGTTGCCATTTCATATGTTGCAAATCGATGGGGAAGTATTAAATTGCACAACAACAAAAAGGAACTTTAAACTTACCCATTTGCAAATCAATATAATCCATGTTAGTCATTGAGTAAAAGTCTCCGTGCCCTTCTATAGGAAGGTAGCAAACGCGAAGAGAGAACCCCAAAGTCCAGGCCTTTCCTTTTGAACAATAAATTGAATCTTTGGTAAAACTATTAAAGCCTGAATTCCTCTGGATCTATCTCCTCTATTCTTCACTCCACAATAGTCTTATTCATGCCCTTTATCACTACACTCTCCCCTGAAAGTCTTTTCCTTCTCTTCCCCACAACAATGCCATAACTCCTCACTCGTGCTCAAGTCTATCAGCTACACAAAAGCAACAGATGCTGTGCTTGAACCCAGGCCAACTGGCCAGACAGCAAACCACATCAAACCAATGCTGGGCTCACACGGCTGCCCCTACACCAATGTGGATGCCCATCTGGATGTCTCTCTTCTACACAAGCAATTAGCTGAGATTCCTACCTGTCCATCAAATTTAGTTTAAACTGGAAGACAGGCTGGCTCTATTCCATCCAGAGTAGATGTAGTTCAGTAGGAAGGTGACACAGAATGGCCTAGGTCTGTAGTTTACAAGTGAAGTTATTGTTTTAGCTGACTGTTTGAAGCCCCAAAAGCAAAGGATGTGCTGGGTATCATATACCTGGTGTGGCTAACTTCATTCTTCTAGCAAAAGCACAGTCAGTTTGGAGGAAACTCAGTACAATAAACAGTCTTGAAATATCTTACTACAGCCAGCCTCTCAGGCAGGACAAGCAGAACAATCCTCATCAGTAAATTCTGGCAGAGCCTACGTGAACATGCAGCAACCCACTCAGTGCTATCAAGCCCAGAATGACAACTTTGTGCACCAGGCGATCTTCAACACTACATGAGAGACCATTTTCTGAACCTACCTTCTGTAGTTACACTTCAATGATAAGGAGCAATTCTACCTACAGCAATATGGGCGAGGGGAAAGTCTGCCTGTCCTACAGCCCCATAAATGTGAGCAGTATAGACCCCAAGTAACTAAAAATTCTTGAGCTGCCTTTTGACTTATACTACAAGTTCTCAGTTTTATAGCATGAACCAAAGTTTATGCATTCCTTGTTTGTGTTCTCACATAATTTCATTCATTACCTAAAGAATCTTGCACACAGAGGCCTGTATCAATTCTCATTTGATTTTACATCCAACAGCTCTTGTTTAATCAGAAAAGCAGTTCCATATATGCTTAACTTGAAAGCCAAATGGTTATGTATACACTTATTATTTAGTATATACAGCTATAATTAAATCACCAGCTTTTCAGAAGTGCTCAGTATAGATCATCTCCAGCTGACAATGACAGGAAATATTTGACCCTTCTTGGAGTTTCTCCTCCATACGTATTCCAAAACCCTCTGTCACAACATAACACAGGTATCACTTGGCACCAGGTTCCAAACTGAATTCCTGTCCTCTAGAAGGTCTCTTTTCCAATTTACCTTTTCCACTTTACAAAGATGCAGAGAAAAGCAGTATGTTCTGCCTACTAGTAGTGATTAGGTTGCCACATTTACGGTGGTGCTTAACAAAAATTGCATTTATGCTTCACAACATTCAGACTTAATTATCACAGAACAGAGATAGACCTCATTATGATGACATGCAATTATTTTGCACACATTAAAGCAGTACTAAGTTCAGTGCTATCCATTCTCTCACCCAACTAAAAGGCTCATCTCTACAAAGAAAAACATTGTACTAGTGATGGATCAAAAACCAAAATAAACACTCTGCAGCAAAAAATCTTAAGGTTCCCTGTACAGTTAGCACTGAACAGCAAGCCTGCATGGCATTGTAGCAGTGCACGATTTTACAAACACATGCAGTATCAAATATTTAACATGACCTTTCTGCCCAATTTTAAAAAGAACAACTTTTCAAGTGCATATACCATGATACAGCAAATGTTACTAAAAGAAAAATATTTAGTATGATTCCTCTTCCATTTGCATTTCACAAATTCATAATTCAAAAAAATCCACGGAGTTAAACTGTTAAAAATGGCCCTTAGGTGAGAAGAGACTCCAGCTCACCTTGGGTTTCAGAACTCTCATTGGGTCTCTCGCACCTCTGACCATGAGGTCATTTCTTTTCGGGGAGCTGATCTGCTAAACAGAGCTGTGTAAGGAAGTAACAAAAGTTACGGTAAACTACCTTTGTGCAAATGGCGGGGCCAATAAGAGGGCTTCCTGACTGCGTTGCAAGTGTCTCTGAATGCCTCTGCAGCATCCTCTTGAACCTCCAGCAGTTTGTTTTAAAACTTTGCAACTCATTTTCATTTCCGTTTGTATACCTGTTTCTAACCACACACCCTGCTGAGCAAAAACCACTAAGTGAATACTAAATGAAGTGCAATGGGTGTGTTTCAGTTAGTCAATTTACCTTAAAGAAAGCTGCAAGATAACTGCATAAGCCTCAGCTTTGTTTCACTGCAGCAAGATACAAATAACCCACGGGTTACACACTTTTCCTCCTGTAAATGCCATTACTGTACCAAGGTGTTTTTAACAAGGAAACAGGAGCTGAATATACTTTTCCAGTATTTAACTACATGAGAGAAAGCATAAAAACGCTTAAGGCTAAATATTTTACTAACTATGTAGTAACACAAAGCCACTAAAAACTACAATTACAGAAGCTCTATTGCATATGTGAGACTCAGAACACAAAAGGGCAAGAACATCCTAATCTAGGCCACTCCATTGCACAATCCAGTTGGTGGCTCCCCGTAATCCATGATTTAGAAATAACTGAAGTATCACTTGTTCCCAGAATAGTTGAAAGAATCAAAGTACTCAAAAGCAAGGCTTTGAGAGCAAACTGCCTGCTCTTCACGAGGTCCTGATAGCCACCAAGCCTGTGGTAAATATACTAACACAAAGAGTACGTTCAATAGACAAAATCATCATACTGAGACCTTCCCACTCATGAGTGCAATGATAAGGCAACAGGAAGAATGCCAAGGATGTCTTAACTGAAGCGAATTTTGCAAGAAAGAAAAGTTAGCTTTTCTAGGTCTGAGGCCTTTATTTCATAAGCATTGTCTTTATTTCATAAGCAGGTTCCAACTCTATCACCTAGTGTACAATTTGAAATTAATCAGAAGTGAATCACAGAGCACTGACATCATGTGATCAGTGACTAAGCTACTAAGAACACAAGTAACTCCTTGTAAACTCCCTTAAGTCTTCCAGCGGTTATCAAAAAGTACCACCAAAAATAACGCAATGCAAGAAAGCATCACGCAACTGCCAGGCGGTGTTACTAAGTGCAAAGCTGAAAGCAGTGGGTTGCTATATTGATGTGCTACGTAGAATTCTTCAAGATTTATGCAAAGTGGTTTTTTTCTGGTGGCTTAAAGAAGATGGTGTGAGGATGTCTTCAAAGATTATTAAAGCAACATGTGATTTGAAAACTAGGAGAACTGATGTTCTTAAGGTCATAATGTCTCAAAGACCTTGATGAAACACACAGGCATGTATGAAATATGGAGGCACATGCTAGGGCTTAGTGACTGAACTGAAACAGCCGTAAATCAATGTCTCTACCCCATACGCAAAGTGCAGTACTAGCAGTTAACTTTAGAATGGCTAGAAGCAACAAAAAATGAATGCAATATTTCAAGAGTATTTCATGGATACCTCCTGGAACTTCCCTTCACAAATAGGAAGCACTGTTCCCATTCAGTTTAAAATTTATGCAATACATAGTAGCCTTCTTACTACAGGCTTATTATTTGCACCTTAAAATTTGGTACCCTATACCAGAGGCAGTCATTTAACTCCAATAAATTGATCACATTTGGTCAGATTCATATTCATAAGAAGCCACCATCCTGCTCATTAGTTATGACACCATCATTGAGGATCACTAAGCAGAGTCAGTTTAGACTAGGGTGTTTACTTTTTGAGTTGGAAATAGCCTTTATTTTTTAATGACATCTGAAAACTCAGGTGATGACAGAAATCAGGGTGAGGAGCTCATGTACTCTATTCCCCTGCTCCAATGCAGGATCAGTTTTTCAAAGCCAGTATGCTTCAGAC
The DNA here is from genome assembly GCA_033628505.1 of Tringa tobata. Taxonomy (NCBI): domain Eukaryota; kingdom Metazoa; phylum Chordata; class Aves; order Charadriiformes; family Scolopacidae; genus Tringa; species Tringa tobata. Next base: position 7,819,866 of record JAHREE010000101.1, read on the forward strand.
CAGTTTAATTTGTTGTTAAACTTCTACAGTGATGAGGATTTGACAGCCTCTGTAGGTAACTTATTCCAGCACTTAGAATGACAGAATCATAGAGTTCTCCTTACTGTCCAATTAAAGACTTCAAGTGACTTGGGCAGCTTAAGCCCATTATGCCTGGCCCCCAGCAGACAGAAAAAACACTCTTTCCCTTATCAATATATTTTCTGTAATTAAGGACTGTTTCCCTCATGTATTTTCTGAGCTAGAAAACACCAAATTTGTCATTTTTTTTTCTCAGAAGCCAGGTTTTCTTCTTTCTTTTCTTCATCTCTATGAAGCAAACCTGAATATAGAACTCTAGAGAAGGTCTTAGCATCAGAGTTATAATATTATTTTTAATATCCTGTCTGTAATACATGTATAAAAAATATATGTATATAAAGGTAAATGTGCATATATATAAATGTGTATGTACACAAAAAATAAAAATAAGCACACACATCCCTCTATGCATGCACTTATCTCTTTAGAGTTTCTGCAGTGGTACAATATCATTAAACTATTTTCAGTTTTAAAACTCGTCTTCACATTGGGATCCTCTTCTGCAGAAATGCTGTAATAGCAAGGACTTTACCATACTGTTTTCACAACCGATTACCCTAAGCGTAGAACTTCGTACTTGTTCTTATTTTCCTTATTTCAGATCACTACTTTAAGTGCTTAATATATTTCTGAAATTAGATAAATTAATTACAGTGTTCTTACAAAGATGACGCACAAATTAGGTAAAAGAATTATTGTTTTGATTTTCACCGCAGCAGAAAGCAGGTAGAGTCTTGAGCTTTCCAACTTACATTTAATTCTATACAGGATGGTGATGGTTCCCCTCATGCAGCGAGAATGCTATAATACTCAGGGAATTGTGCCTAAGGCGTTGTTTGTTTTTTTTTTAATTGGCTTATTGTCCACACAGGCTTGTAGCTATTAAATGAGTCATACATAAATTCATTTACACAAGTACTTGGTCTTAGGAGGAAAAACTCCAAAGTTAAAATGAGATCAAATCAGTATTTTCCAGAGAGGAAAGAATCATACTACTTCGTGATCAATCCTGCACCAACAGAACCCTAAACATAGATGTTGGAAGAGAACTTGACTTTCTCCAAGTTTACTTCCCCCTTCAAACTCCCTACAGAACAGGGGGATGACGACAAGGACCCACTGCTCCAAATACTCATTAACAATGCAGATATATCCAGGACACAAGTGAGTCTAATCTGCATCCAAAAAGGATAATAATACTGTTCTGTGTGAGGGTAGGGAACATTAGGGGAGCAAAACCTCAAGGGAAAGCCATTACTCGCTCTCAGAAACAGCTTTTGGAAAGCTACATCTTGCAGAAAGAGCTCTGGGTGGGTAATTCTTTGAAATGAAAACAAGAAGATAAAAGCTCTTGTCAAGGGGAAATGGGATGATTTTGAGAAATTAAAATGTACTTCGAGAGAAACCAAATGAAATGTGGGTGGAAAGCATTCCATTAGCCTTGGAAATTCAGATCAAGTACACAGAACAAGACAAAAAGTTAACACCACCCCCCTGTACATTGTTCTACCGCACGTTTAAAATACTGATTTGAGCAAATTTAGATGAGAACTTTTTAATCAAATAGTCTTTTTCTCCAAAGCCTGCAAAACATAATTTGAGCGTTCAAGATTTTTTCAAAGCTTTAAATCATGATACTGGAGCCACATGCAGTTTTTGAGTTGCAGGCAACTCTTGAATAATTCAAGTGTAATGGCCTGGCAACACAGCTGTGCTGGCATAACCACTGATGGATAAGACAAATGAGACTCCCAGAACAAAATCGGAAACTTCTGAGGCTAGTATCACTATGTGACCACTGAACCCAGCTGCATGCTTAGCACCTAATCATCCCACAACTCCAGTATTTTATGATAAGCTTCTCTCTAACTGCATGATTGATCCTAGGGCAGACAGTCATCAGATCCAAGGAAGCACGAAGTCAGCCCTATCCAAAGGTTCAAACTGTAACAGGCTAGCAGACACCAAGCTGCTTTCCTCAGGGACCTGATATTGCAGATTTCTTAGATCCCAGTTTCTGGTCCTGATTTTCATTACTGATGCATGCTCCAATCTAACCCTGCTCTAGTATTTCTGACTTATTTCATGTTTCCCTGCCTTACACAGCTCAGCCTCCTAGTCTTTGCTCTAATTTCTAGATATATTTCTGGAATTGGTGTTTACAGACTCTATGGCCAACTACCTTCTAACCCAGTAGCTGGGGCATGCCTTCTCCCACTGCCCCACCAGTGAGCAGGCTGGGGGTGAGCAAGAGACTGGGAGGGGACAGAAGCAGAATAGCAGACCCCAACTGACCGAAGGGATACTCCAAATCATATCATGTCAGCAATAAAAACATGGTGGAAGTTTGACAGGGCTGCTGTTGC